>CM035788.1:49079641-49207141 GCA_020466265.1 Siphamia tubifer | reverse complement strand
GTGTCCACGCACATGCCCCACCCCCTTTATCTACAGGCAGGTCAGTGTCCACGCACATGCCCCGCCCCCTTTATCTACTGGCAGGTCAGTGTCCACGCACATGCCCCGCCCCCTTTATCTACTGGCAGGTCAGTGTCCACGCACATGCCCCGCCCCCTTTATCTACAGGCAGGTCATTGTCCACGCACATGCCCCGCCCCATTTATCTACAGGCAGGTCAGTGTCCATGCACATGCCCCGCCCCCTTTTATCTACAGACAAGACAGTGTACACGCACATGCCCCGCCCCCTTTATCTACAGGCAGGTCATTGTCCACGCACATGCCCCGCCCCATTTATCTACAGGCAGGTCAGTGTCCATGCACATGCCCCGCCCCCTTTTATCTACAGACAAGACAGTGTACACGCACATGCCCCGCCCCCTTTATCTACAGGCAGGTCAGTGTCCACGCACATGCCCCGCCCCCTTTATCTACAGGCAGGTCAGTGTCCACGCATATGCCCCGCCCCCTTTAAAGTATTTTTTAAATGACCAAAGTCATTTCTGATTAATCTGATTAAAGTATGTCAGATTTAACACATACTTTCTAACGTCTGAAGAAGGTTCATTCTAAAATAAATACAAATCATAGAGCAGTGTGTGTCCTGTGTCTGTATTGTTATATTTGTCCCAGTTTTTGTGCGTATTCATGTGTTTTTGTTGCTTTTTCTTCAAACATTGTAACCCCTCCCCCCTTCGTGCTCAGGTTGCTGTGGTAACGCAGCCCCAGCTCCACGGTAACACAGTCAGATCTGAATGTTTAATGCGTGTCCGTATGAACAGGCGTGTGGTCTCCTCGGTGTCACTGACCTACTTCTGAAAACCCTCCCCTCCTTTAATCGCTATGATCTAGATTTAGAAAAGTCCATTTTCAGTCGAAGCTCATGAACTTTAGGATCAGAAAATAAAAATAATTAAAAAAACAACATTACAACCAAAAAGTGAAGCTTTTCACGCCTTAAGCTCTCGATTTTGATTTGATATTGTTCATTGACACAGCACAAGTTTAAGAAATAAAATACAATAAAATGGTGTTTTTTTTTACCTTGTAGACAAATAAAAAAGATTAAAAAAAACAAACTCAAATGAACTTAATTCCATTGTGGTCCATTCTATAAAGTGTATGCAAGATTAAAATCTATTTAGTTTAAATGTGTACAAATAAGACATAAAATACGTAAAAACATACAGACACATACAACAATAAATACGTACATTTAAGTCGTCCTTTCAGTCACTGTGATTAAAATGTGCTCTTGTGGTTAAAGCAGTAGGTTATTGGTCTGAAAATCAAGTTATAGTAGAACAAAATTATTGAAAAATTAACAAAATGAGAAAATTATTAGTAAAAAAAAATTATCAAAATAGGAAGGAAAATGGAGAAAAATAAGAATAAATAAGCAGCACAATGAACAAAAATACACAGACAGACAGATAGATGTACCTTTCTCTTTTTTAAAAAATAAAATCAAAATAAGACAATGAAAAAATTTCTTCATTATTTTGTTTCCAAAACCAAAATGAATAGCTATGCATTTTTTCAGTTTTCCTTTTTGTGTTTAAATGAATAATGGAAAAAAACCTGAAATGAATGTTATAAACAAACACTGGACTGAAGATCATTATGGTCTGATAGGACACACATTCTCTCCGTGGTCATATCTTCAGGTCTTAGGGTGACCCTCTTAGTTTCCACAAATAGGACATAGGTTTACATCTTTGTCACTGCGGGTCAAAGGTCATTTCCAGTTTACTCAATTTGCTTGAGGTCAAAATTAGACAAAACGGAAAACATAAAAAAATGGAAAACATAAAAACTGCATTGTTATCTGTTTTTTCATTTTGATTTTGGAAACAAATAATGACGACTTGTTGTTTCATTGTCTTATTTTTGGTTTTATTTTGATGAATGAATGATACACAGATTTAGATGGATGGAATAAACAGATTTATCCACTTTTCTACTCATTTCCTTCATACATGCTACTGTGTCGTGTTGCTAGCTGTATGCTGATGTTTCATATCTTTTGGGCTGATATTTGGTGATGCCTTCTGTGTTTATTCACCTTCTTACTTCTGCACTCAAGATCCAACCCATCATTGACATCAGGGTTGGATCAAAAATGTATGTGTTTTTGCTCCTAATAAGTCAAGAGTAGGTTGATTGATCCAGCTGAACGGCTACATGTTTTTTATTTCAGAATTACTTACTTATTGTTAATAAATTAATTCAGAATTCTAATAATAATGGATTATATTTCTATAGCACTCTTTTGTCCACTCAAAGCGCTTCACATTAGTGACCCATTATTCATTCGCTCTCACATGTTCCCTCTGGTGGTGGTAAACTACATATGTATCCACAGTTGTCCTGGGGCAGATTGACAGAAGACTGGCAGCCATTTTGTGCGGCCAACCCTTTAGTTGTACCAACTGAGCCATGGTCGCCCAGTTATGTGTGGGTTTTTTTTTTCCAGACGGGTTCAGGGAAGACGTACACGATGGGAACCGGCTTCGACGTCAACATCCCGGATGAGGAGCTGGGCATCATTCCACGTGCCGTCCATCATCTTTTCCAAGGCATTGAGGAGCGACGGCGGGCCGCTCAGGAGCAGGGACGACCCGTTCCCGAGTTTAAGATCAACGCCCAGTTCCTGGAGGTACGAAGTACGGATGGGATATTGTTGTTAAATCTGTTTGTTAGATCTGTTTTCACTCGGTTCCACCACAGTTGGTTGTGGTTATTGTGATTTAAAAATGAAAAGCCTTAATTATTTGATGCAGAAGATCAACATGTTGTTGTGTGATTTATAATATTGTTGTTTTTTCACAATGTTTGGTTTCCTCTTTGACCGTTTCTGTCACTGTGTGTGTGCGGGGGGGGGGGGTTCCAGCTAATTTCAAATAGTGTTTTGGACCAATAGCCACATCCCTCGTACGAAGCCCCTCCTCCTCTGGGACAGATGTCAAGGCTCAGGTTGACGTTGTTGACACTCGTCATTTATGACTTGAAATGACCCCAGTGACGACCCCAGCTATCAGCAGCTCTGCCAGGTGTTGGAACAGTTGTTCTGGTTCGTCTTTTACTGATGATTTTCAGATTTGTGAATCCAAAGGACTGTGAATTGTGTTTTATATGTAACACATAAGATTCTGAAAATGATTCACATCATCTGTTTAAAATCAGCGTTAAATGGTCCAAACGTTAAATAACATCTTAGACACCGTCTGCACGCAAATGAGTCTGCGTGAAGCTGACGTACTTTCTTAACGAATTGGCCTTTTGTCAAAATGGAACCAGTCGCGGATCATTTTGGGGTCAAAATTATGTCTTTGGAAAATGGGTCTCAGAGTGGGACGATCTGGACACGGTGTCGTCTCTGTATCCAGTCTACCTCGAGTGCTGTGATTGGCTAGAGCCGCTGGAGGTGGGGAGTGGCTTCCAGGTACAGCTGCTTTGGAGGCTTGGTTGAGGGTTCAAAACCCCATTAAGCTGTAAAATATGTGTGATGTGATTGGATGAATGTTCTTCTTCTACAGCTTTATAATGAGGAGGTTCTGGATCTGTTCGACTCCACAAGAGACATGAAGCAGAAGTCTCACATTAAAATCCACGAGGACGCTTCCGGAGGAATCTACACTGTGGGCGTGACCACGAGGACGGTGTCCTCTGAGGCAGAGGTGAGTGGACAGTGTCCTCTGAGGCGGAGGTGAGTGGACAGTGTCCTCTGAGGCAGAGGTGAGTGGACAGTGTCCTCTGAGGCGGAGGTGAGTGGACAGTGTCCTCTGAGGCTGAGGTGAGTGGACGGTGTCCTCTGAGGCAGAGGTGAGTGGACGGTGCCTGGTAAACCAGTCCCTCTCATTTATTCCCAGACTCATGGACACTCACTAAACATATTCCGTTTTCAACAGCTGGTTTGTTGTTGACAGCTACTGTCCCTGCAGGTTCTTCTGCTCATGTTATAACTTATAAAATAATTACAAACCTATGACCTCATTAGTTTCAACCATCTCCTCTTGTCTTTCTCATCTTCTGTTCTTCATTAGTGTCACTGATAGTTTTACAAATTAATTCCAGCTGTGACTTGAACCCAGATGTACAGTTAAGACGCAGTGACTGTCCCAGGAAGGACAATAACAGGACTGGTGTTTGGAGTCACATTAGCTTTCATCTCTTCCCCTGTCCTTGTGTTAGTTGTGATGTTTGTGTGTTTTCACTGTTTGTGTTCAGATGATGCAGTGTCTGAAACTGGGAGCGTTGTCTCGGACCACCGCCAGCACGCAGATGAACGTCCAGAGTTCTCGCTCACACGCCATCTTCACCATCCACCTGTGCCAAGTCCGAGTCTGTGCCAAAGACAATGTTAGTTCACATTATATACCCCACTGACCCCTGACCCCTAACACTGACCCCTAACCCTCACCATCATGTACATGTGTTTGTTTTTCTTCAGCAGGAAAATGAAACTGACAACAGCGTCTCCAACGGGAACGGAGACATGGACGAGTACGAGACGCTGACGGCCAAATTTCACTTTGTGGATCTGGCCGGATCTGAGAGGCTGAAACGGACCGGAGCGACGGGAGACCGAGCCAAAGAGGGAATTTCCATCAACTGTGGCCTGGTGAGACATGTGTCCACTGTCCACTGGAGTGGTGTTAGACTGTCCACTGCAGTGTTGTTAGACTGTCCGCTGCAGTGTTGTTAGGCTGTCCACTGTCCACTGCAGTGGTTTTAGACTGTCCACTGTCCACTGCAGTGGTGTTAGACTGTCCACTACAGTGGTGTTAGACTGTCCACTGTCCACTGCAGTGTTGTTAGGCTGTCCACTGCAGTGGTGTTAGACTGTCCACTACAGTGGTGTTAGACTGTCCACTGTCCACTGCAGTGGTTTTAGACTGTCCACTGTCCACTGCAGTGTTGTTAGACTGTCCACTGTCCACTGCAGTGGTGTTAGACTGTCCACTGCAGTGTTGTTAGACTGTCCACTGTCCATTGCAGTGGTGTTAGACTGTCCACTGCAGTGTTGTTAGGCTGTCCACTGTCCACTGCAGTGGTGTTAGACTGTCCACTACAGTGGTGTTAGACTGTCCAATGTCCACTGCAGTGGTTTTAGACTGTCCACTGCAGTGTTGTTAGACTGTCCACTGTCCACTGCAGTGTTGTTAGACTGTCCACTGTCCACTGCAGTGGTGTTAGACTGTCCACTGTCCACTGCAGTGGTGTTAGACTGTCCACTGACCACTGCAGTGTTGTTAGACTGTCCACTGTCCACTGCAGTGGTGTTAGACTGTCCACTGTCCACTGCAGTGGTGTTAGACTGTCCACTGTCCACTGCAGTGGTGTTAGACTGTCCACTGTCCACTGCAGTGTTGTTAGACTGTCCGCTGCAGTGTTGTTAGGCTGTCCACTGTCCACTGCAGTGGTTTTAGACTGTCCACTGTCCACTGCAGTGGTGTTAGACTGTCCACTACAGTGGTGTTAGACTGTCCACTGTCCACTGCAGTGGTTTTAGACTGTCCACTGTCCACTGCAGTGTTGTTAGGCTGTCCACTGCAGTGGTGTTAGACTGTCCACTACAGTGGTGTTAGACTGTCCACTGTCCACTGCAGTGGTGTTAGACTGTCCACTGCAGTGTTGTTAGACTGTCCACTGTCCATTGCAGTGGTGTTAGACTGTCCACTGCAGTGTTGTTAGGCTGTCCACTGTCCACTGCAGTGGTGTTAGACTGTCCACTACAGTGGTGTTAGACTGTCCAATGTCCACTGCAGTGGTTTTAGACTGTCCACTGCAGTGTTGTTAGACTGTCCACTGTCCACTGCAGTGTTGTTAGACTGTCCACTGTCCACTGCAGTGGTGTTAGACTGTCCACTGTCCACTGCAGTGGTGTTAGACTGTCCACTGACCACTGCAGTGTTGTTAGACTGTCCACTGTCCACTGCAGTGGTGTTAGACTGTCCACTGTCCACTGCAGTGGTGTTAGACTGTCCACTGTCCACTGCAGTGTTGTTAGACTGTCCACTGTCCACTGCAGTGTTGTTAGACTGTCCACTGTCCACTGCAGTGGTGTTAGACTGCCCTCTAGTGTCTCTGTGACAGAATGGACTGGAAGGAACTGTGGACAAAGACACTCTATGGGACTTATTATTATTATTATTATTATTACTATTATTATTATTATTACTATTAATAATAAACTTAAAATCAAAGGTCATTGTTTTTTTATTAAGTTTATGTTCACTTTATAAAACTGACCTTTGACCTTTATTTTGGGGTTCATTTATAAATGACTTTGTCCCATTAAAGTATATATTTTTAGATTTTTATATTTGTTCATGAAATCTTAATGTAAAAAATAAAAGAACAATGTCTTCATTTTCCATGAAACATATTTGATTAAAAAAACACTCAGAACATTTAATTTCAGAATTATTCTCAAATCATAGAAAACATACAAATATTTGTTAGTTATTAATTCTCAATAAGAGACATGCTGGACAAATGTAATCAACTTTCTGAATTTGTGGAAAAAAACACTTTGACAAAATGTTCATGGGTCGTGAAAAGTGGTCAAAGTCAATCGTTTTTGGATCAATATTTCACCAAACATCCGTCAACAAAAATCGTTGAAGGTGAAAGTGACAATTAAAACAAACAATGGTATGAAAATGACCCACATGACTGGTATGAAAATGACCCACATGTCTGGTATGAAAATGACCCACATGTCTGGTATGAAAATGACCCACATGTCTGGTATGAAAATGACCCACATGGTTCATTTGAATGGTTTAATGTTCAGGGGAATGGAAACAGCTATAATCTGCCAGAACAGAATCAGACCTTTCACATATAAAACGTGAAAAATACACGGAACGAAACCACTTCTGGTGTGAATAAATTTCATAAGTTGAGGTACCACTGTATCTGTAAAAATGTAGTTTTTCTAGCGTATGTTTCAAAGTCCTTCATTCTTCCTTTGTCAGTTAAAGAATAATATGTCGTTATATTTTTAATATCTAACTGACAAATGTTCTGTTTGACTTGGTTTAAAACCAGGGTGAATTATGTGACACATTAATGGTATAATATCATTGTTTAGAGGCATCATTGTTTCCATTAAATAACTGTCATTCCTTCCGTCCGTCTCCTCAGAATCAACCATGGTCTGGTCACTGCTTTATTTACAGGCGACTCTAAACATGACATTTGTTTGTGTGTTTTTCAGTTGGCTTTGGGGAATGTGATCAGCGCTCTGGGAGACCGCAGTAAGAGGGCGTCCCATGTGCCTTATCGAGACTCCAAACTCACCCGACTGCTGCAGGACTCTTTAGGAGGAAACAGGTTTGAAAAGTTCTGGAAAGTTCCATCCAATGTCAAATCTATTTATTAATAAACCAGCAGAGATTTTACCAAGAATAAGTCATTCATTTATTTATTTATTTTTAATATGTATGTATGTATTTATATACATACATATTTATATTACATGTATTATTTATTTTTGTGTATTTTTTTTTCCATTTTTGTTTATTTATTTATGTATTTATTTATATTTAATTATTAATTGTGTTTGTGTTTAATTGTGTTACAGAAGGATTATTTCAAAAAAAAAAAAAAATATATATATATATATATATATATATATATATATATATATATATATATATATATATATATATATATATATATATGTATTTATTTATTTATTTATTTATTCATTATTTATTATTTATTTATTTTATTTATTTGTAAATTTAAAAAAATATTTATTTTTTTATTTTACATTTTTTTATTTTCTTTCTTTCTTATTTTTGTTTATTTATCTGTCCTTTTGATTTGTTTATTTTTAATTATATTCAGTGTTGACCACTAATGTGTTTGTTTGTCAACACCACACAGCTGTTATTTACTACTGACCAGTTTTTTCATATCGTAAGATATATGTCACAGGGTTTTTAAAAAGTGTCCGTGTCAGTTTTTTTCTAATATCGTGCAGCTCTAACATTTATTCCTGTCGCTATCATCATTAAAGTTCATACTGACAGAAAAGTCAACAGCAGCTGTGTTGTGTCGTCCTCTCAGCCAAACGGTGATGATCGCGTGCATCAGTCCGTCCGACCGCGACTTCATGGAAACGCTGAACACGCTGAAGTACGCCAACCGAGCACGAAACATCAAGAACAAGGTGGTGGTGAACCAGGACAAGGCCAGTCAGCAGATCAGCGCTCTGAGGACGGAGATCGCCAGGCTGCAGATAGAGCTGATGGAGTACAAGACGGTGAGCATGACCTTTGACCCTGTGGCTGAAGGAACCAGTGCTGACCTTTGACCCTATGGCTGAAGGAACCAGCACTGACCTTTAACCCTGTAGCTGAAGGAACCAGCACTGACCTTTAACCCTGTGGCTGAAGGGACCAGCACTGACCTTTAACCCTGTGGCTGAAGGGACCAGCACTGACCTTTAACCCTGTGGCTGAAGGAACCAGCACTGACCTTTAACCCTGTAGCTGAAGGAACCAGCACTGACCTTTAACCCTGTGGCTGAAGGAACCAGCACTGACCTTTAACCCTGTAGCTGAAGGAACCAGCACTGACCTTTAACCCTGTGGCTGAAGGGACCAGCACTGACCTTTAACCCTGTGGCTGAAGGAACCAGCGCTGACCTTTGACCCTATGGCTGAAGGAACCAGCGCTGACCTTTGACCCTGTGGCTGAAGGAACCAGTGCTGACCTTTAACCCTGTAGCTGAAGGAACCAGCACTGACCTTTAACCCTGTGGCTGAAGGAACCAGCGCTGACCTTTGACCCTATGGCTGAAGGAACCAGCGCTGACCTTTGACCCTATGGCTGAAGGAACCAGCGCTGACCTTTAACCCTGTGGCTGAAGGGACCAGTGCTGACCTTTGACCCTGTGGCTGAGGAAAAAAGGGAAACAGAGAAAATAATTAACTTTTTTTTTTAAGAAAATAAGACAAAAGAGGGAAAAAGGAGAAAATAAAGAAACAGTTGAAAAGAGATGGATAGATGATAGATAGGAGGAAAAAGGAAAAAAAATGAGGACAGAATGAACTTTTTTAAGAAAGAGGGAAAAAGGAGGAAATGAAACAATTCAAGAGAGATGGATGGATGATAGAAAGAAAAAGGAGGAAATAAAGAAACAATGGAAGGAACAGAAACATCCAAGATGGCTGCCACAGCGCGTTCCTTCGTTCTCCTAAAATGAAAACATTTATCAGTGGGACTCACTCACATGAACTCACATCCGGCTCCTTTGAACTGACTCCTCCTCTTTGTCTTCCTGGTCGTCAGGGGAAGCGTATGGTGGGCGAGGACGGCGTGGAGAGTTTTAGCGACATGTTCCACGAGAACACGATGCTGCAGACGGAGAACAGTAACCTGAGGGTGAGGGTCAAAGCCATGCAGGAGACCATCGACGCCCAGAGGGCACGGCTCACCCAGCTGCTCAGCGACCAGGCCAATCAGGCGCTGGCTAAGGCCGGTACGGACACATGACCCCGCCCCTAGCTCCAGGACACGCCCCCTGCCCCAGGACACGCCCCCCAGACCTGATCTCTGTCCACTGTGTCTGTTCCAGGTGAAGGAGGTTCAGAGGAAATCGGCAACATGATTCAGGGTTACATCAAAGAGATCGAGGATCTGAGGTAAAAAGATTAACCACGGGTGGAAGGAAGTACAAGTACTTCCTGTACTGTACTTAAGTACATTTTTTAGGTTTTTCTGGAAACTTTGTACTTTTGCTACCTACATTTTTGTACTTTATATTTCTTACATTTACATAAATATATATACTTTATACTCTTTACATTCATATAAATATATGTACTTTATACTCTTTACATTTATATAAATATTTGTACTTTATACTCTTTACATTTATATAAATATATGTACTTTATACTCTTTACATTTATATAAATATATGTACTTTATGCTCTTTACATTTATAGAAATATATGTACTTTATACTCTTTGCATTTATAGAAATATATGTACTTTATTATGTAAAATACAGATATTCATGAACAAATGTAGGCAGTAAAAAAGTGGTAGATAATTAAATACTCCAGTAAAGTACAGATACATAGTTAATATCTACTTAAGTACAGTAATGAAGTACTTTTACTCTGTAAAGCATCCACATGTCGACACGTTAGACTGAACTCATCATTAAGTGAAATGTTTTAGCTAAAAGTGAAATGAAACTTGTACAGAACGTTGAATATAGTACAGTATATTAGTCTGTATAGTATAATATAGTACAGTATAGTAGTCTGTATAGTATAATATAGTACAGTATAGTATAGTATTGTATTGTATTATGTAGTATAGTATTGTGTTTTATAGTACACTACGGTATAGTATATTACAGTATAGTACAGTATATTATAGTACATTACAGTATAGAACATTATAGTATATTATAGTACAGTACATTATAGTATAGTACAGTATATTACAGTATAGTATACTATAGTACAGTATATTACAGTATAGTATAATATAGTACAGTATAGTACAGTATATTATATTATATTATAGTACAGTATACTATAGTACAGTACAGGTTCCTCTTTATAACATCTTTGAACCCGAGTCAAGGCCATCCCTGATTCCTGGTCCCTGTCATGAGCTGAGAGTAGAGCAGCTGCCTAGACAATCAATAGTATACTGTAGTACAGTATAGTATACTATAGTACAGTATACTACAGTACAGTAGCATACTGTAGTATACTATACTACAGTATAGTATACTATAGTGCAATATAGTACAGTATAGTATACTATAGTACAGTATAGTATACTATAGTACAGTATAGTATACTATAGTACAGTATACTACAGTACAGTAGCATACTGTAGTATACTATACTACAGTATAGTATACTATAGTGCAGTATAGTATAGTATACTATAGTACAATATAGTACAGTATAGTATACTATAGTACAGTATAGTATACTATAGTACAGTATAGTACAATATAGTACAGTATAGTATACTATAGTACAGTATAGTATACTATAGTACAATATAGTACAGTATAGTATACTATAGTATAGTACAGTGCAGTATAGTATTCTATAGTATAGTATAGTACAGTATAGTATTCTATAGTATAGTATAGTATAGTACAGTATAGTATTCTATCGTATAGTATAGTATAGTACAGTATAGTATTCTATAGTACAGAACAGTATAGTATTCTATAGTACAGTATAGTACAGTATAGTATTCTATAGTACAGTACAGTATAGTATTCTATAGTACAGTACAGTATAGTATTCTATAGTATAGTATAGTACAGTATAGTATTCTATAGTACAGAACAGTATAGTATTCTATAGTACAGTACAGTATACTATAGTACAGTATAGTATAGTGTACTATAGTACAGTATAGTATAGTATTCTATAGTACAGTACAGTATAGTATTCTATAGTATAGTATAGTATACTATAGTATAGTATAGTATAATATAGTACAGTACAGTATAGTATTCTATAGTATACTATAGTATACTATAGTATAGTATAGTATACTATAGTACAGTATAGTATAGTACAGTATAGTATTCTATAGTACAGTACAGTATAGTATTCTATCGTATAGTATAGTATAGTACAGTATAGTATAGTACAGTATAGTATTCTATAGTACAGTACAGTATAGTATTCTATAGTACAGTATAGTATACTATAGTATTCTATAGTATACTATAGTATTCTATAGTACAGTATAGTATACTATAGTATTCTATAGTACAGTACAGTATAGTATTCTATAGTATAGTATAGTATAGTACAGTATAGTATTCTATAGTACAGAACAGTATAGTATTCTATAGTACAGTATAGTACAGTATAGTATTCTATAGTACAGTACAGTATACTATAGTACAGTATAGTATAGTGTACTATAGTACAGTATAGTATAGTATTCTATAGTACAGTACAGTATAGTATTCTATAGTATAGTATAGTATACTATAGTATAGTATAGTATACTATAGTACAGTACAGTATAGTATTCTATAGTATACTATAGTATACTATAGTATAGTATAGTATACTATAGTACAGTATAGTATAGTACAGTATAGTATTCTATAGTACAGTACAGTATAGTATTCTATCGTATAGTATAGTATAGTACAGTATAGTATAGTACAGTATAGTATTCTATAGTACAGTATAGTATACTATAGTATTCTATAGTATACTATAGTATTCTATAGTATACTATAGTATTCTATAGTACAGTATAGTATACTATAGTATTCTATAGTACAGTACAGTATAGTATAGTATAGTACAGTATAGTATAGTACAGTATAGTATTCTATAGTACAGTATAGTATACTATAGTATTGTATAGTACAGTACACTAATGCTGCCCTCGTTCCTCAGAGCCAAACTTTTGGAAAGTGAAGCTGTGAATGAAAACCTGAGGAAGAATCTGTGTCGAGCGTCGAACCGTCAGTCGTTCTACGGCGGTCCGGGTTCCTTCTCGTCTACGCTCCTGGTTCCTGAGAAGGAAACGTCTGACATCATCGAACTGGCCAAGAAAGACCTGGAGAAGCTGAAGAAACGAGAGAAGAAGAAGAAGAAAAGGTGGGAAGACGTTAGCATGAACCAAAACATACGACTGTAAAGTCTGAGTGGTTCTAGATGTTCTGATGTGTTCTACGTTCTCTCTGGTTCTGCTGCAGTTTGTGTCAGTCTTTTTAGAACACACCTGAACCAGCATCATTATATTCTACAGTTTATACTGACTGAGCATTAGCATCACATGACACATCCTGCAATTAGATTTATTTCAATATTTTTATTACTTTATATTTAGTATTTTTATTTATTTATTTGTCTTTTTATTCATTTGTTCATTTATTTATTTTTTTTCTATATTTTTATTCTTATGTTTGTATTTAGTATTTTTTTGTTTATTTGTTCATTTATGTATTTATTTTATTTTATTATGTTTTAATTTTTTTAATTCATTAATTAATTTAAAAAATTGAATTTTTGTACATCTCATTTATTATTTTTGTTATTTTATTTATTCATTCTTTTATTTATTTTTATTTGATGTTTTACATAATGTTTCTACGTTTATTTTTATTTATTTTGTATTCATTTGTCTTTTTTTATTTTTATTTTATTTTTTACAGTATTTATTTTTAGTAATTTATTATTAATTTATTTAATGTATTTATTTATGTTGTATGATTGTATTATTTGTACTTATTTTCTTTAATTGTTAATTGTATTTAATTATTTCAGTTACAGAAGGATGACAGTCTAACATATGTTCAGTGTCGTCCACTAATTTGTTTCAGTGTTGGCGTTGACATCACACAACTGTTATTTACTGAGGAGTTTTTTTCATATCGTAATATATATCGCAGAGTTAAAGGACTCATTCTATGGTTATTTATTAATATTGTTGTTCTTCATTGTTATTGAATTCATTGTGTGTTGGTTCTATTTATAAAAACGTTCAGATTGTTTTGTTTCCAGTTGTTTTTTCACGGTAGAAAAATGACTGGAGGTGGAACAACACAGTTTACTTCTACTTCCTCATACATGTCCATGACGCGCTGATGAGGCGTCTGTGATTGGCTCAGAATGTGTGAAGGAACACTCCCCCCTCCTCTCTGGCTCTGTGTGTGTTTACCATCCCAGAGTAACATCCAGCTAGGTTTGGTGACGTCACTTGTTTTGAAAACGTGCAGTAAAAAAACAGTCTTTATTTCCACAGAGACACATGAACCAGTTTGATCCAACAGTTTTTTACAGTTTGTGCAGCAGCTACTGTGGCGCCGTCTGCTCTAGTAGATGCTAATGCTAATGCTACTTCAGATTCATCACCCACATTCCCCATGTGGGTGACGCTAAAGTCCATCTGACGTCAGATGGACCGGCCTTTTCTGGGTCCCTGGTTCCTGTTGTTGTTTAGTGTGAATGCAGTATGCAGCCAGTGGAGGTGATGAACCACTGTTAAAGGAGCATGTGTTGGTAAGTCTGGGTGAGCCATCACCATGGTAACGCTGGGTGAGCCATCACCACGGTAACGCTGGGTGAGCCGTCACTATGGTAACGCTGGGTGAGCCGTCACCATGGTAACGCTGGGTGAGCCATCACCATGGTAACGCTGGGTGAGCCGTCACCATGGTAACGCTGGGTGAGCCATCACCATGGTAACGCTGGGTGAGCCATCACCATGGTAACGCTGGGTGAGCCGTCACCATGGTAACACTGGGTGAGCCATCACCATGGTAACGCTGGGTGAGCCATCACCATGGTAACGCTGGGTGAGCCATCGGATTCCAAAAGGACAAAAGTGGAAAAGTGGTTTTCAGCGGAATGATACCTTTAAACAAAAAGCACAGTGTCAGTTTTTGTCTAATATCGTGCAGCTCTAGTTGATCGTTACCGTTGTTTTGGATAAAAGTGTAAATGTGATGCTAGAACTTCCTCTAACTGGAACCCCTTAGAACATCTAGAACCTGGTTCCTCAGGTTACAGTCAAGTCTTCATTCTTCTGACCGTTCTTCCCTCCATTTCTTCCTTCTTTCTTTCATTTGCGTCTTTCTCTTCTTCTGTGTTTGACCTTTGACCCCTCCTGAAGACTCCAGCAGCTGTTGGAGGACAGAGACAGGGAGGAGGTGGAGGAGGTGGAGGAGGTGGAGGAGGAGGATGCCAGGTTTGTCACAGCTTCCACTCTTCAGTTGCCACTCCCCCTCCACTCCCATGATCCTTTGCTTCTTCTAAAGTTGTGTTTTTCTTTGTTTTAACATTAGTTTTATGGAGTAACAGCAGCTCTGAGCCGCCATTAAACTGATTTATTCAGGACCTTCTGTTCTGTTCTGTTGTTCTTCTGCTCTGCTGTTCTTTTCTTTTGTTCTGCTTAAGGCTGCAACTAACAAATATAACAGTCGACAAGTCACCAAGTATTGACTCTTTACACCATATGGCGTCTGGTTCCAGTCGTATCCAGGACATGCTCTTGAGTATTTCTGGTCAAATACTTCAGTGTTTTGATAGCACTCTAGTGTTTGACAGCTGTTCAAAGATGACAACTTTTGACTCCAGGTGTCTGCAGGACCTCCCAAAATGGTCTATTATGGATGGTTGGGAGGGGAAGCATCACACCCAAGAACAAGAGGGAGAAGGGATATAAAATGTATATTTGGAATTACACCGAAAAGTATGAAGGTCGTTAAACTGTGGTATACTCTGACTGGTGACACAACACTACTGTAGCTGCTAGCTACATAGCTAACAGTGCTTAGAGAGAGACTTCCTTGATTATTACTATCTTTGCTTAACATCGAACATTTCACTCGTTGCTCAGCTGTTTAATGTTTGATATGAGATTATGAGTTTGTATCAAATAACATTTACTTCTGTGAAACATTTGTATAGTAACTAAAACTTCCTAAAGTAACTTCATTGATCAACATAACATCGGTATTCTAACATTGCTTACAGTTAAGTCATGATAAATATTAGTGTAGCTAAGCTCAAATCTATATCCTATATATGTGACCCGCCACCACGAAACCAGGCATAAGTCACGCTGAGCCGTTCAGAGCTACAGCCAAATTTAGGCTGGAAGGCGATTTGTTATTTGTGTTTACATTTTATCAAAAAACGGTACCTTAACACCTCTATGTTCACTTCCTGTGGTCATTACATTGAAATCCAATCAATAAAGGTGTTTATTGAGTCAATTATTTAAGCGGTGACAAAAGTTCAGGTATTGCTGAGCAAAGACAAAGACGACTTCCACCTCTTTTCGCCGAACAAAACGATCTCCGTTCCGTGGGTAAACACCCAAGTGTTTGGTACGAGGTAAAAGCTTATATTGAATGTTCTGTCCAATGGTGTAAGCCAAATGATTATAATACGTCACACTTCTGTCCTATTATTATAATATATAAAACTTCTGTGACATGTCCATCAGAGTGTCCTTTAACATCTGTCAACAATTTGTGTCAATCGGATACAAATTATTATGCGTTGCTAAGGACTTCCTACCCCAAAACAGTCCAAAACTTTAACGGACAATATCTAAAAATATGCAAATTGTAAAATATGTCCAAATGTGGATATTAAAATGACCATAACTTTGGTTCTACTTGTGATAGAAACATCATTTTTTCACCATCTTAAACCTTAGTTTCCACTCTACCAAGATACACACATAACTCTGTTTGGATTTACACACACTTATGCCTGGTTTACTGGTGGGGGGTCATATATACCGTTTGATGGAACCGTTGTTGCTGCTGCAGTTGGAGCTGGTAATCCCGGGTGTAATCGGGTGCAATGTTATGTTGATCAATGAAGTTACTTTAGGAAGTTTTAGTTACTATACAAATGTTTCACAGAAGTAAATGTTATTTGATACAAAGTCATAATCTCATATCAAACATTAAACAGCTGAGCAACGAGTGAAATGTTCGATGTTAAGCAAAGATAGTAATAATCAAGGAAGTCTCTCTCTAAGCACTGTTAGCTATGTAGCTAGCAGCTACAGTGTTGTGTCACCAGTCAGAGTATACCACAGTTCAACTACCGTCGTACCTGTCAATATAGTTCCAAATATACATCTTATATCCCTTCTCCTGCTTGTTCTTGGGTGTCATGTTTCCCATCCAAACCAGTCGGTGCACATCCATAATAGACAATTTTGGGAGGTCCTGCAGACATCTGGAGTCAAACGTCATCTTTGAACAGCTGTCAAACACTAGAGTGCTATCAAAACACTGAAGTATTTAACCAGAAATACTCAAGAGCATGTCCTGGATACGACTGGAACCAGACGCCATATGGTGTAAAGAGTCAATTACACATGAATGACTCTGAGCAGAGATTATAATCAAGTGCGATGTCTCACTCTGGTGACAATGGAATTCATTATCAACTATTATTATTATTGATTTTTGTTGACAACATCGACTAATCATTGCAGCCCTAGTTCTGCTGTTATTGTGTTCTATTGTTCTCCTGTTCTTTTGCTTTTGTGTTCTGTTGTTGTTCGGGTCTGTTTATGTTCTGCAGTTTTGCTGAGGGTTTGTTTGGTTGTTCTTCTGCTCTGTTGTACTGTTCTTTTATGTTCTTCTATTCTGCCATAATTATTTTATTTGTTCTATTTTGTTCTGTCATTCTTCTGTTGGTTTGTTCTACTGTTCTGTCATTCTTCTGTTGGTTTGTTCTATTGTTCTGTCATTCTTCTGTTGGTTTGTTCTATTGTTCTATCATTCTTCTGTTGGTTTGTTCTACTGTTCTATCATTCTTCATGCTTGATCCCTGCCTCCTGTTTCATCTTTTCTTTTTTCTTTTTTTTCTTTGACCTTTGGCAGAGGAACATGTGGAACATATGGAACCTGCTACGCCATGTCTTATTTAGTCTCAAATACTGCGTTTGTTTTTGGATCAAAACGTGTTAAAAAATACAATAAAAAGTAATTTCATGTTCTTTGTTTGAACCGTTTTTCATTCAAGTCACTGTTTCCAGATGGTTCTCATGTTGGTCGACAGGATCCACCAGATCCTCGGGTCTTTTGCTGCATTTTTTCCTCTCATGCTTTTTGCTTTTGTTCTCAGACTCTGAAAGAAAACACACTGTTCTTTTTCACAAACCTGAAGCAAAAAGACAGTGTATCAAAGTCAAACCATTAACATTTTACCTGTGAAGGTTCTCCTACTATGTTCCTGTTTCTGAAACATCTCTGTGTCGTCTTTCAGTGCCAACAAAGATGAAGTTCCCGACAACGAGCAGGAAAAGTCGCCTGAAAAGGAAATGACGGAGCGGGTCAACGAGGACGGAGAAATGGTATGAGGTTTTTTTCACTGGTTTGAAACTGTTGTTAAATATTCCACTGGTTTATAACGGTTTGTTCCACTGGTTTATAACAGTTTGTTCCACTGGTTATAACGGTTTGTTCCACTGGTTTATAACGGTTTGTTCCACTGGTTTATAACGGTTTGTTCCACTGGTTTATAACGGTTTGTTCCACTGGTTTATAACGGTTTGTTCCACTGGTTTATAACGGTTTGTTCCGGTGCAGGAGATACAGGAAGGCAGCGACCATGAGGAGGAGGAGGAGGATGACGATGAAGAGGAGATGGATGTGGAGGAGAGCTCCGACGATTCTGACTCTGAATCTGACGAAAAAGGTACCAGATAAACTATGGCCAACGATAACTAACTATAACCATAACTATAACCATAACTATAACCATAACTATAACTATAACCATAACTATAACTATAACCAGAACTATAACTATAACCATAACTATAACCATAACTATAACTATAACCATAACTATAACTATAACCAGAACTATAACCAGAACTATAACTATAACCATAACCATAACTATAACCATAACTATAACCAGAACTATAACTATAACCAGAACTATAACTATAACCATAACTATAACCACAACTATAACCACAACTATAACTATAACCATAACTATAACCATAACTATAACTATAACCAGAATTATAACCAGAACTATAACTATAACCATAACTATAACTATAACCAGAACTATAACCAGAACTATAACTATAACCACAACTATAACCATAACTATAACCATAACTATAACCATAACTATAACTATAACCAGAACTATAACTATAACCAGAACTATAACTATAACCATAACTATAACCATAACTATAACCATAACTATAACCATAACTATGACTATAACCATAACTATAACCATAACCATAACTATAACCACAACTATAACCACAACTATAACTATAACCATAACTATAACCATAACTATAACTATAACCAGAACTATAACTATAACCATAACTATAACCATAACTATAACTATAACTATAACCATAACTATAACTATAACCATAACTATAACTATAACCAGAACTATAACCAGAACTATAACCAGAACTATAACTATAACCATAACTATAACTATAACTATTACCATAACTATAACTATAACCATAACTATAACCATAACTATAACTATAACTATCACCATAACCATAACTAGAACCATAACTATAACCATAACTATAACTATAACCATAACCATAACCATAACTATAACCATAACCACAACCACAGATTCTGAATCAGATGGAAAAGGTTCCAAATAAACAACTTCATTCCAAACTGGACCAATGGAACTGTGTTAGAACCAGACACAGGAAACAGTTTAACTTAAGTTTAACTTAACAACTAGTATTCAGAGAATGTCTAATCTCGCCCCTATTTTGTGCCAATCTCCAGTTTCTATGACAACCTGTTCTTGAATTAGAGCCAATAATGTGATTTTGACCTTTCTGCTAAATGTGACCTTGACCTTTGACCTTTTGATAATTTGTTTATATGTATATATGCCTCAGTGTGTGTAATATTATGATAATATAGTCAATATTGATTAAGTTACAGTGTGATATGTCTGTGTTTGACACACACAGTGTGACACAAGTTAATTTTGAAACATGTCACCTTTGACCTCCATAAAAAGTCAGAATTATGAGATAAAAAAGTCAAAATAATGCGATAAAACTTCAAAATAATAAGACAAAATCATGCGATAAAAAGTCAAAACTGCGTGATAAAAAAGTCAAAATCACATGATAAAAAAGTCAAAATAATGTGATAAACGCAAACTAGTTAATTTTGCCATATGTCACATTTGACCTCCAGAGATCTCAAAAACTATTGGTCGTAGGTGATAACACCAATCATCAGAATTGTGTAAATCTTCATTCCACATCGTTTGGTACCAATCTGAAAGTTCTGTGACCCTCTGTTATTGAGTTATAACTGATAATGTGATTTTGATCTTTTAGTTAATTATGGCCTTGACCTCTGACCTTTACTCAAATGGATCATTGCATCTGATGTGCATTAGCTATATGTATATGTCCAAGTAATTTCATGGTGATATCTTTACAATAATCTCACACAACCAATGTTGGGCCAGACTAATAACTGACCCGGGTTTACTTCTCAGACAGAATTACAACTAATTAAATCCAGATTGTTTTGTCTGTAAACATTCAACACATTAAATGTTTGAGCTGTGATCCAGTCACCCCGGTTGGTCCCGGTTGGTCCCAGTTGGTCCCAGTTGATCCCAGTTGGTCCCAGTTGGTCCCGTCCCTTTTCCTCTCTCTCTGTTTTAAAACCTTTCTAAACCCTGAGCGCTGACAGACGTTGCTTCTCCTGTTTGTGACAGAGAACTTCCAGGCGGATCTGGCCAACATCACCTGTGAAATCGCCATCAAGCAGAAGTTGATTGACGAGCTGGAGAACAGCCAGCGCCGTCTGCACACGCTCAAACAACAGTACGAACAGAAGCTGATGATGCTGCAGTGCAAGATCCGTGACACACAACTGGAGCGCGACCGTGTGCTCCAGAACATGAGTAAGACCACCACCGATTACCCTGGACCCTCATAGGCCTCACTGTAGACCAACTATAGACTATGATGACCACCATGGACCCCACAGACCATAGACCACTAACCACTATACTAGACCAACCCTAAACCACTACCATAGAGTCTGTAGACACTGTATAGCATCTTAGACCTTGTAGACACAGACTCCCATAGACCAACTATAGACTCTGTTTACCACATTAGACCACCATGGACCCTACAGACTACTGTAAACTGACTATAGTCTCCTGTAGACCACTGTAAATGGTCCATAGACCACTGTCCACCACACTATACCAACCATAGACCACCATAGATTACTATAGACTCTGTAGACCACTATATAATATCATACACTTGGTAGACCAGGGGTGCTCAATCCTGGTCCTCCAGAGCTACTATCCTGCATGTTTTAGATGTATCCGTCTTCCAACACACCTGACGGTCATTATCAGGTTTCTGCAGAACTGGATGAGAAGTTTATCATTTGAATCAGGTGTGTTGGAAGAAGGATACATCTAAAACATGGAGGATAGTAGCTTTCGAGGACCAGGATTGAGCACCCCTGTTGTAGACACAGACTCCCATAGACCAACTATAGACTCTATTCACTACATTAGACCACCATGGACCCTACAGACTCCTGTAAACTGACTATAGTCTCCTGTAGACCACTGTAAATGCTCCATTTTAGAGTTTAATACAATTTATTTTTTGTCATATTAATTAAGCCCAGTCACAGTGTAGTCTGGTCATTTTCTTTTGTTTATAATAGTTCATTTCAACAACTTTTGAATTCTGACCTTATTTAAATTCAGAAAAATAATGTGAAATTTTTTTAACACAACATGCAAACTGTGCATAAACAGCACACCCAGTTACCAGAAGGTTAAGTTCATGTTTGGCTCCTCCTTCTTCTTCTTTGGTGGTGTTTCTAGACTCTGTGGAGAGCGGCTCTGAGGACAAGGCTCGTAAAATCAAGGTGGAGTACGAGAAGAAGCTGAGCGTCATGAACAAAGAGTTGCACAAACTGCAGTCGGCTCAGAAGGAACACGCCCGCCTGCTCAAGAACCAATCACAGTACGAGAAGCAGCTGAAGAAGCTCCAGATGGACGTGGCCGAAATGAAGAAGACCAAGGTACTGTTGACTTGTAATAGGTGTACACACAAGGTGGGTTTACATGGGAATTTTTATACCTGTTTAATTCAAACACTGTTCAATTCAACAATGACTGGAGCTGGAGACGAAGCAGTTAAAGCAGAACTATAAGGCCAAACAAAATAATACGTGTGGTTCCGGTCACCCGACTGACCCAATTTTTTCACGACGAAAATGCCGACTATGTAGACATTTTATCAGTTTGTCAAAATAAATTAAATATAATGAAGCGGCCGACTGCCGACTCTTATCTTCGAAATTCCCAATGACTGATGATGAGAGAATTTATTTCTCCGTATTTAGTCCGTATTCATGTTTACCAACATCTGTCACCTGTCTGACCACCGTGATTTATGATTAGCGACAAACGACGACCATATACATGGTGTCCATGTCCATCAAAACAACCCTCAATGCATGTGATTGCTGCGCCAGTTTTGATTGGCTGTTGGCCTCTTGATGAATCTTTGGTACATGGTGTGTTAATTTCCCACTCACTTCACACTTGGTTTGTTTCAAAAACACCAGCGTTTGTTTATTCATTGGGAAGATGGTTTCATATCTTTATGGAGCATCTCTTGGTCACAAAGACTTGTGTGCCTGGTGTGGGGAACCAAATACAAATCCTCTTCCAGAGCTAAAAAATAAATTTAAAACTGTACTCCCGCTCTGTCAAGATTGTGAGGAATGTGAAGAAGCCAGTAACAAAACAGCAGTATGGTAAGAGGAAATAAGTTGAACAGTAAATAGATAGCTGTATATGTCCACTAAAGCCTTCAATATTGGGGCCTTTATTTCATTAAAATAATATTTAGATGTGGATAGAGTTTACATTTGTAGTTAAACTGTATTTTTGTTGAAAAAAAATCAAAAGACAAAATGTTGATGTCAAATCAGATTTTATTGTATTACAATCATCTAAAATTCATTTATGCTCTCTTAAAACATTCTGTAAATATACATGTACATGTACATGGAAAATCTGAGGCAATGTGTTGATTTTCTAACTGCTGGAAAAAATAACTGATATTAAATCAGAATTTTTGGAGCTTCTTTTTAGAAGACGGGTATATAAAATTGTAAATAAAATAAAATATGGATGACCGACCTACCTACCCAATTTTTCCTCTCCATGTGATGGGAACCACATATATTATTTTGTTTGGCCTAATGGAAAGTTAAGGCTAATTTATACACCCAGAACTGGATGAAATTCGTTCTGTGTTTTTTTTTTTTTTATGTGATGACAGTGACACTGCTCCTACTGTTAGGATGATCTGATAAGATGTTCACCTGTCTGGTCCAGGTTCGTCTGATGAAGCAGATGAAGGAGCAGCAGGAAAAGAACAGGATGAACGAGTCTCGCAGAAACCGCGAGATCGCAACGTTGAAGAAAGACCAGCGGAAGCAGGAGGTCAGTGGTTCCTCTTTTATCATCAGTAGAACGTTCAGAACCTGACTCTGACGCTGTGGTTCTCTGCTCCTCAGCACCAGCTGAAGCTCCTGGAGGCTCAAAAAAGGCAACAGGAGCTGATTCTGAGGAGGAAAACTGAGGAGGTGGGTGGAGCCTTCATATGGACTTGAATGTTGGATATGAAAATATGAGGTGGAGGGAGTTGGCCTGAATTCCATTTCACCCCTTAGCCCTACTACTTACCCCTTCAAATGGAGCTATAATGGTATGACCACAACAAACGAGAATTTTCACATTCACGTGTCGAGGTTACATACAAAGTCAATGGAGAGACGCGGTTGGTCACAGATTCACCTGGGGCGGCACGTTGGAGGCGTTCCTGCAGCGCGTTGGGACATCCGGGCTTTGGAGCGGCACGTCTTGCCGCAAATCCGCGTAAACGCTGGAGTTAAAAATATTGAACTCTTCAGGCGGATTCCCATGACGCCGTGCTATGAAAGCCAATCAGCGTTGAGATCCTGCCAACATCGTAATGGAATGATGTATGACGCTCGGACAGACCCGGAAAGCAGCAGAAAGAAAAACTGAGCCTAAAATACTGTTGGAAGCGGACTTCATCCAAACCGAGTTCCTGGAGGAGATGGTGGAATCCCCCTGCTGCAGGAGCTTCTGCAGGATCAGGTGAACCCAAAAGCGACAGCGTCTGGTCCTCCCACGTATAGGACCTCCAGAGCAGGTACAGAGCAACAATCCAAGTGATCTGAGCCATAGTTGACAGACTGAATTGGAGGGACAGATTTTGTTAATCCAGCGTCCAAACTCAGGTGTTTAGGCGGAACGTCACAGGCGTACACGCATAAATTTGTGTTTGTTGTGGCCGTAGCATAAGGGGTAGGGCTTGAATGGGGACATCCCTACCTACACCTACACATGGACACTGAGGTGAAGGGTAGAAATGAGATTCAGCCTTGATGGGACGATTGTTTGTGTTTGTTGTGGTGTCGGTTAGGTGACAGCTCTACGGAGGCAGGTCAGACCCACGTCCGGTAAAGTCGTCAGGAAAGTCCCCCTCCCTGAGCCGGTCCAGGACTCATCCCACCGCCCCCCCTCTGGGAGAATGTACTCCTCTGGGAACACCATCCCCAACGGTTCCCGGTGAGTCCAGTTGTTTGAATGAGACCAGATTTTAGGAATGACCATACCATCATATTTACTCTACCAACGAATGACACAGTTATGTTTTTACCAGCGTTTATCTGTTTGTTTTTTATTTATTTTGCAGGGTTCCTGAGGGGTCTAAAAAGTCTTAAAAAGTCTAAAATTCAGAAACTTAAATTTTAGGCCTTAAAATATGTCTAAAAAACACTCATATTTTCATCCCAGATCTAAAATTTAATTTACTCAAGTCCACTCTGTCCACTCCCAGAGAAATGTCTGTAGAAGAAACAACAGAGGCTGTTGTTGTTTCTAATGTGAGCTGATGAAAACTTATTATTTGGCATCTGTGGGTCCAGTACAGCGTTCCGTACCTTTCACATTTTCGTATATATTCCATAAATATAAGAAACTTGCACTTTTTCACTTCCAATACAAAGTGACAAGGTTTTGAAAATCAAATATGATTGTCTTTTTATTTTGAGGGGTTCGTGATGTTGGTCTAATATTTTTGTTATTATGGTCTAAAAAAAAGGTCTGAAATTTAACTTGGTGATTCTTGCAAAAACCCTGATTTTATTTCACCTTTATTCAATGGATTGTATTTATATAGCACTTTTTTGGCCACGCAAAGTGCCTTACATTAGTGACCCATTATTCATTCACTCTCACATGCTCCCTCTGGTGGTGGTAAACTACATATATGTAGTCACAGTTGTCCTGGGGCAGACTGACAGAAGCGTGGCAGCCATTTTGTGCCTCAGTCCCTTTCACCACCACTGAACATTCATACACCAGTGTGACACTGGAGGGAGGAGGGTGAAGTGTCTTTGCTCGAGGACACAACGGACCAACTAGGACAGAGTGGGAATCGAACCACCAACCCTTCAGTTAATGGATGATTGCTCTACCAACTGAACCATGGCCGCCAATTATCAAAAGTGCTAAATAAATAAATAAAGCTTACTTACTATACAGGTTACTGTAAAATTCACACTATGCATAACAGTAGCTGCGATTCCGTTACAGTTTTTCACAAAAAATACTAATATTCCTAAAGTTCCTGCAAAGTATTTTCCATTCACGGTTGTTCTAGGCAGGAGTGTCGTAACTCTCGTGAAATATCATCCGATGGGATTTCACTGCTGTCACCTTTGGAGTTTCAGATTGTCCATCACCCTGATAGTGTTAGAGTGAATGAATCGGCTAATTCTGTCGTCAGTAAAAGTCCCTGGTGAACTCTTTAAAGACACTAAGATGTCAAAGAAACCAGCTGGTTAACATTATAAGGGTGTGTACATGTGGTCCCCACATTGTCAGGTAGAAATATTAAGTGTAAATATGCTCAACACTTCCTCATACATGTCCAACAACAACAACAAATTTTATTTATGTAGTGCTCTTTACACATTTCTTCCACTTGACGCTTTACAGAACAGAGATTATATTTATGTGTAAAAAAACAAAAAATATTGAAAAACTAACAGATAATAAAATAAAACCTTCAGTGTATCGACCGTAGGAATCATCTTGATCACCACTGCAAGATGGCGGCTGTTGTTCTCGCATCCCAGCAGCCAATGGTTGTTATGGTTACAGCGACTGCGGCTGCCATTTTCACTGCGAGTGAAAGTGATCATGTGACCGTGCACGTCACATCCTCTGACATATAATTATGGAAAAAGTGTTTCTATTGTGTTTTTGTGATGTATTAGAATATCGACACGTCTGAAAAACCACCACGTGAAAGCCTGAAAACTTTTTATTGATATTGGAGTGTTTTTTGTTTTTTTTTCGAAATTCTGGTGTTTCCATTACCAATTTTTTACAGCAATATTTACATTTTACAAATTTCCAAAGGTAATGGAAATATAGCTTGCGTTTGTCAAACCTTTCCATTAAATCTTATCTTGAAAATGTTTTTGTTTATATGGTTATTTCTATATTTGGTATGTACACAAAGTTTATTTGTTATATGTATAAAGGATTGAACTGAAGTGATTGTGGAGGTGACAATGTGTTGATAAACGGTTAAAGATGCTTGTGTTGATGGAGGGTGGATATGAGGTGTGTTGGGTCATAGGAAGAAGAATCTATTGAGTTATTGGTTTGTAATAGAGGGGTGGGAGTTTCTAAGTTTTACGACTTCCTAGTCCTTTTCGAGTACAAAAAAAATTACACGTTGATTGATGTTTTGGTGATTTTGTGTGCTGGAAATAAAATAAAATGAATTGAAATCCATCTGCAGGTTGTCGTACAGACGCACTGCGGGCATTTACTCCACCAGAATCGCTCGTGGTAAATGGCAGTCTCTGGAGCGACGCATCTCTGACGTCATCATGCAGAGGATGACCATCTCCAACATGGAGGCCGACATGAACCGGCTGCTGAAGGTGACGTCCTGCCCAAATGTTCACAGCCAACACATTTAGAATTTATTATTTTCATTAACACTGGCCCAGAGTAAAAATAAGTTTAGCTCATTTTCTAGATGATTGTTAGTACATACATATAGTTGACATCAAAATCACACCATTTGGATGAACACTGAGAAATTTCCATTTTGCATTTTTGATCCAAACTGTGTTAACATGGAAGTGATTAGAACATGTCTTCTTTACCGACACCAAACTATTTTCTTCTAAAATTCTAAACAACATCACACTTCAGTGGTAGTAAGTAGAGGGTCCCTAAAGACAAACCCAAGTGTCCTGAGGTCTTCATGTCCTCAGATAGTGTGTCCACAGTTACTGATGGACCTCTGTGTTCAGAAGACATCTGAGGAGGAACACCATAATAGTCGATTGCCGAGTGCAGAGTTAGACGCTCTGGAAATTCACTACTTCATTGCATTATGTTTTGAAAAGAGACTAAGCTTTGCTGTTACATACAGCTTCAATTACATTTCTAATCATCATCATCATCATCATCGACGTTTATTGCAGACTCAAGGTCCAGATACAAAAAGACAGACATATTCATAATAATAATAAAAACAAGTCCGTAATGAGTCTGTAACAAGTCACATAATGTTTTAAAAAGAACACAACAAAATCGTAAATTTCCAGAGCATCTAACTCGGGCTTCCTCCTTAGTCTTATGAATACAGATGCAAATTGAGCATCACACAGCATCAGTTGTCAAAGTCAGCACATTGACCACCTTTATTGTCTTGGAAACAGATAAATAGATCACAAAATAACTCCAGGGAAAACTAAAAAAACCCCACAGTTTTATTTGAGAATTTAAGATAGTAGTAGCCCCTAGTGGGACTAATAAAAGAAAATCTTATCTTGTCTTAACTTAGTTTAACTTACCTGACCTTAATAGTCTAGCAGTGCTATCTCTGTTCATTCCATGTATGGGTCTAGTGGTGCTTCATAGTCAGAGGAGGCGGGGCTAAAAGGTTGTCTTTCAAATCCTCTGTATGCAATAGGACGGTACTACAACCAATCAGTGTAATCTTTAGGATGACGTAGTTAGAGCGACTGAAAGTTGATGGAAGAGTCTGGAGAAAGTTAGGAATGACTAAACAAAATGGTGGATTATGGAGCTGAACGACTGTTGTCGCTTCTGTAAAAGCGTTGACGTTTTCTCACATTCTTCACTCATCTGTGATAAAAGGAAATCTACACCTGTTGTTGTTCTTCTTCTATGGTTGTTTACACTTGTTTCTCTACCAATCGTCGCAGCGTCACTTTGTTAGGCCCGCCCTCTGACTCTATACTTCACTGTGATTGGTCGACCAGTTTCAGGGAAATCTAGACAAAAGTTACATTGAGTGAAACTAGACTACTACGATAGAACATTAGATTTACTGATGCTAGGAGGAGCTAGTGTGGCTAGGCTACTACGATAGAACATTAGATTTACTGATGCTAGGAGGAGCTAGTGTGGCTAGGCTACTACGATAGAACATTAGATTTACTGATGCTAGGAGGAGCTAGTGTGGCTAGACTATGACTTTATTTCATCCACATAAAGAAATCATAGCTGTGTGAAAGAATCTTCAGAACATACAACATGTATGTACTCCTCTGAAAATACCAAAGTTCAGTTAACGCTTGTTAACTCCCCCAAGGAGGTATTAAACTCAAGTCTGTCTGTCTGTCTGTCAGCAGGGTTACGCAAAAAGTTCTGAACGGATTTTGATTAAACTTTCAGGAATGATAGATAATGGGTCAAGAAAGAACCCATTCGATTTTGAGCAATGAAGGTCAAAGGTCAAGGTCACACTAACGGTCAACAGCTAAAACACATCAGTGGTAATATCTCAGGATTCAAACAAGATAGAATCTGGTGTTTTTTTTCATTCCCATTGTCTCACCTTTGGACATCAGATGGGTCAACACCTATGGCTCGATTATGTGACATTTTGACGTCACATGACACCATATCAAGCCTTGGCAGAGGTCTGCTGTCTCTAGCTGTGTTTCCATTACCCTTGGAAATTTGCAAAATGTAAATATTCTGATAAAAAAACTGGTAATGGAAACACCTGAAGTTTGAAAAAACACCCAAATATCGATAAAGTTTTTACACTTTCATGAGTTGGTTTTTCAGATGTTTCGATATTATAATATATCACAAAAGCATAATGGAAACACTTTTTCTGCAATTATACCTCACAGGACGTCACGTACATGGACAGAGGAGATGAAGACTTTTCTGGTCATAATTCAGGATAAAAAAAATAACTGCCATTTTAGAGACAGGAAACATCAGAGAAATGCAGCGTGATATCAAGACATCGAAAATGTCCATCTTCCAACAATGAAATCTCGCAGGATGATATGTCACAAGAGTTACGATGCTCTTGCCTAGAACAACCGTCAATGGAAACATGTTCAGAACGAAAATATACCATGTCGAAATTTTAGGAATATCGCTATTGTTTTGCGAGAAACTGTCATGGAAACCCAGCTAATGGTGGCCTTGTACTTTTTGTTACCATAGCAACGGGAGGAGCTGACGAAGCGTAAGGAGAAGGTGATCAGGAAGAGGGACCGACTGGCCAAAGAGGATCCAGACTCAGAAAAAGCAGTTCCTCCTCTGCACGAGGAGGTGGACGCTCTGACGGCGAACATCGACTACATCAACGACAGCATCGCCGACTGTCAGGCCAACATCATGCAGATGGAGGAGACCAAGGTGAGGACGGGACAGTCCACACAGGGAAACCACATACATCCAACTGGGGATGCTCACATGTGACCTGGTGTGTGTTTTCCAGGAGGAAGGAGACACGGTGGACGTCTCTGCTGTGATTGGCTCCTGTACGCTGGCGGAGGCTCGCTTCCTGCTCGACCACTTCATGTCCATGGCCATTAACAAGGTAGTGAGGGAGGGAACAAGGAAATGAGGGAGGTAACAAGGAAATGAGGGAGGGAACGAGGAAATGAGGGAGGGAACACGGAAATGAGAGAGGGAATGAGGGAGGTAACAAGGAAATGAGGGAGGGAACGAGGAAATGAGGGAGGGAACAAGGAAATGAGAGAGGGAACAAGGGAATGAGGGAGGTAACAAGGACATGAGGGAGGGAACGCGGAAATGAGGGAGGGAACAAGGAAATGAGAGAGGGAACAAGGGAATGAGGGAGGTAACAAGGACATGAGGGAGGGAACGCGGAAATGAGGGAGGGAACGCGGAAATGAGGGAGGGAACAAGGAAATGAGGGAGGGAACAAGGAAATGAGGGAGGGAACGAGGAAATAAGGGGGGCAAGGAAATGAGGCAGGGAACAAGGAAATGAGGGAGGGAGCAAGGGGATGAGGGAGGGAACATGCAGGCAGCTCAGTTGTGTCTGTGGTGCATTCAGGGTCTGCAGGCGGCTCAGAGGGAGTCTCAGGTGAAGGTCATGGAGGGTCGTCTGAAGCAGACGGAGATCACCAGCGCCACCCAGAACCAGCTGCTGTTCCATATGCTGAAGGAGAAGGCGGAGTTTAATCCAGAGCTGGACGCGCTGCTGGGAAATGCTCTGCAAGGTAACCATGACGACTGCCGCCACATCACACGCCGTAGCCTGGGGGGGGGGGTTTGCATGTTAGGTTCAGGGAGACCCTGATACCTTCTGCTGAGTTAGAGTTAAACCACCTTAAAGACCTGATCCAGCATCAGATTGTTCAGATCTGATCCAGGCCTGTAGATAACTGATAATATACCTGTAGATAAGTGATATTAGTGATAATATACCTGTAGATAAGTGATATTAGTGATAATATACCTGTAGATAAGTGATATTAGTGATAATATACCTGTAGATAACTGATATTAGTGATAATATACCTGTAGATAAGTGATATTAGTGATAATATACCTGTAAATAACTCATATTAGTGATAATATACCTGTAAATAACTTATATTAGTGATAATATACCTGTAGATAAGTGATATTAGTGATAATATACCTGTAAATAACTGATATTAGTGATAATATACCTGTAGATAAGTGATAATAGTCAAATGTTAAACTAATAATCAGGAGTTACTAATTTAACAGGTTTGTAAAACTGCTCATTTTAAAATACAAAACTTAGAAAGACAAAATAAAAGATAAAAATGTCATAAAGTTTAATTATTCCTGCAAATGTGAGCATAAACTGAACATAACACTGAGGTTTGACAGAAAATACAGTTTTTAACCTTTTTGAGGAAAATCAGCTGATGAACATAATCATGTAAGAACAACAATGTCACTGAAACTATATGCTACACTGGTGTTTACAGATGTATTTTTAAAAATATGGTAGCAGTGGGAGGTCTGACTGTCTCTGTCTTTGGGTTAGGGATCAAAGGTCAGGGGTTTGGGAATCCTCTATTTTCAGGTAAAGTCAACTAAACAATCTAAACGACTGTGACACAGAAGTACCGCTGTTACACGATCCACTTTACAAACCCATACTCATGTACATTAGACCCGTAAACCCACATTTTCTCTACCCAGGAGATCACTGTTGAGCTTTCTTTGTTAAATCACACGCCGTACATGTTCACCCTTAAAAATAAAACAATTCGACTGTGTGGATCAACTACGGATCCACTATTTCATCCATGAATATGCTTTTATTTTGTAATTTCCATGTCCGATACCCGCTCGCATTAACTTGAACTGTACCCCTTCCAGTACTTCCAAAAACAGCGGTTACAAGCTAGTTTTAACGTGGACATATTTCTTTAAAATAAATGGTATGTCATTGTTAAGCCACTTGGCTGCAGATTTAAAGGTCACAATTACAGATCGGTGCCTGGACGTCAGGAAACCGATTCACGACCATAAATCTGAGCCATTGGACCATTCGTAGTCGAGCATAGTTTTACTCCATGGACTGATTCACTCAGATCTCATATGACACAGACCGATAACCGATTCAAATCAGTTTATCTTTACACCCCTACTATTCACCACACATGGCATCACAGAAAGTACCCAGACATGTTAACTGTAACCCTGAGACATAAATGAACCCAGTGGATACAAACACACACACATGGTGTTATCTGTCAAAATAAGTCTTTCACAGCGACAACTGCCCCAATAAAGAAGGTTTTACTTAAATATGGAAATATTACGCAAACAACTGTGTTCAAAACAATCCTACAACTGGAAACTGAAATACACTGGTGAGAACCCTGGTTCAGTTCTGATCCAGGTTCAGGTGGTCTAAAACTGATCCAGGGTCAGGTGGTCTAGAACTGATCCGGGTTCAGGTGGTCTAGAACTGATCCAGGTTCAGGTGGTCTAGAACTGATCCGGGTTCAGGTGGTCTAGAACTGATCCGGGGTCAGGTGGTCTAGAACTGATCCAGGGTCAGGTGGTCTAGAACTGATCCGGGGTCAGGTGGTCTAGAACTGATCCAGGTTCAGGTGGTCTAGAACTGATCCGGGTTCAGGTGGTCTAGAACTGATCCGGGGTCAGGTGGTCTAGAACTGATCCAGGGTCAGGTGGTCTAGAACTGATCCGGGGTCAGGTGGTCTAGAACTGATCCAGGGTCAGGTGGTCTAGAACTGATCCGGGGTCAGGTGGTCTAGAATTGATCCAGGTTCAGGTGGTCTCGAACTGATCCAGGGTCAGGTGTTTCTCTCCTCAGCAGACGTGTTCAGTTGTGTGTTTTTATTTGTGTGTTTTTGTTCAGTTTGTTGTGTTTGTTCCGTTCCCCACACTTTCTTTTCTTTTGTGTTGTTTGTGTTTGTTGTTTCAGAGTTAGGTAATCTTCCTCCTGGTAAGTCACTCCTCTTCCTCCTTCAGTTTTCAGCATGTTTCCTCCCTGAGCACAAACTAACTGAGCTCCAACCAGCTGCATGAGGCACACACTCCTCCTCTTCCTCCTCTTCCTCCTCTTCCTCCTCTTCCTCCTCTTCCTCCTCTTCCTCCTCTTCCTCCTCTTCCTCCTCTTCCTCCTCTTCCTCCTCTTCCTCCTCTTCCTCCCTCTCTTTCTTGTTCTCCTTCTCCTCTTTTTCCTCTTTCTCCTCCTTCTACTCCTGTCCCTCCTCCTCTCCATCCTCCTCCTCCTCCTCTACAGCCTCCATGCTTTAGCACCTCCTCTGGATCCATTTCTACTCAGACGTTCTAACAGTTGCCGGAGCTTCAGGAGAAAAGTGTCCAATAACTTCTCACACTTTTCCACATTATTGTTGTTTGTATAAAGCAGTGGTGGAAACAAATCACTGAATTTACCCAGAATTCACAGGGAAAATATCCATCATTTGGAAAGAGTAATGTATGTGTATGTGTATGTGTGTGTGTGTTTGTGTATGTGTATGTGTATGTGTGTGTGTGTGTGTGTGTGTGTCTGTGACTGTGTGTGTGTGTGTATGTGTGTGTGTGGACACCAGCACATTCAATGCTGCACAGAAGCACATGTTATAAATGAATAAGTTTTCACTAATAAAACAATGACGTCTTATTAAACCTTCTCTTACTTAGAAATGAATGTGGTTAAAGCTACAGGATGAAGATTCTTCAACATTGAACTGATCAATTTCAACAGTTTGTGTTGAGTTTGAAAATCACTTTTTTCACATAAAGAAAAACTGAGGGTTGATGAATCAGATAATATAATTATTTCTGTGGGTAAATTCAGTCTCACTCTCCCTAATAACAAGCACCTAGCATTAGCATTATTACATTGGTAGCTAGACCATCTCCAGATCTTCATATGTGACCCACCACCAGTAAACCAGTCATAAGTGTGTGTAAATCCAAACAGAGTTATGTGTGTATCTTGGTAGAGTGGAAACTAAGGTTTAAGATGGTGAAAAAATGATGTTTCTATCACAAGTAGAACCAAAGTTATGGTCATTTTAATATCCACATTTGGACATATTTTACAATTTGCATATTTTTAGATATTGTCCGTCAAAGTTTTGGACTGTTTTGAGGTAGGAAGTAGTAAAGCGTGGTTAGGGGGTTTCACAGAAATCCGCCCCGCCCAAACCCAAGACGTGGCATGACCATCAATGATCATCAATGATCATCAATGACCATCAATGACCATCAATGACCATCAATGACCATTAATGACCATCAATGACCATCAATGACCATCCATGACCATCAATGACCATCAATGACCATTAATGACCATTAATGACCATCAATGACCATCAATGACCATCCATGACCATCAATGACCATCCATGAACATCCATGACCATCAATGACCATTAATGACCATCCATGACCATCCATGACCATCCATGACCATCCATGACCATCCATGACCATCAATGACCATCAATGACCATCAATGACCATCAGTGACCATCAATGATCATCAATGACCATCAATGACCATCAATGACCACAGTGACCATCAGTGATCATCCGTGACCATCCGTGACCATCCATGACCATCCATGATCATCAATGATCATCAATGGCCATCAATGGCCATCAATGACCATCAATGACCATCAGTGATCATCCGTGACCATCCGTGACCATCCGTGACCATCCATGACCATCAGTGATCATCAGTGATCATCCGTGACCATCCGTGACCATCCGTGACCATCCATGACCATCAATGATCATCAATGGCCATCAATGGCCATCAGTGATCATCCGTGACCATCCGTGACCATCCATGACCATCAATGATCATCAATGGCCATCAATGATCATCAATGGCCATCAATGACCATCAATGACCATCAATGATCATCAATGACCATCAATGACCATCAATGACCATCAGTGATCATCCGTGACCATCCGTGACCATCCATGACCATCCATGACCATCCATGACCATCAATGACCATCAATGACCATCAATGACCATCAATGACCATTAATGACCATCCATGACCATCCATGACCATCAATGACCATTAATGATCATCCATGACCATCCATGACCATCCATGACCATCCATGACCATCCATGACCATCAATGACCATTAATGACCATTAATGACCATCCATGACCATCCATGACCATCCTATACTTGTGTGTGTTGAACAGAGGCTTTCGTACAGTTGGAATAGAGAATAACCAAAAACTGTGATTCTTACAGCGTTAAAACATCAGTGGTTCTTTGTATTGAAAGTTATGTCACAAAATATATTTTACAATAGCATCTAGTTTGGTAAGAAATGAAGATGCATTTTTTTTCACAGTTTCTGACGCCATTTCCGGTAAGTGCGGCGGCAGAATCAGATCCCATACTGGAATTAGAACAGCACTTACCTGCTGAAAAATATACACTTAGTAAATATAGAAAGTATTCTGTGTACTCATGACAGTATAAATATTGGAGCACAGCACTGGTCAGTGTTAAAGGGATTATCTGGAGTAAAAATCAGTTTAGTTGATTGTTAGAACATACATATAGTTGACATTAAAATCACACCATTTGGGTGAACATTGATAAATGTCCATTTTGTCGTTTTGATCCAAACTGTGTTAATATGGAAGTGATTAGGACATGTCTTTTTTATCGACTAACTCTTCTAAAGTTCTAAACAACATCACACTTCAGTGGTAGTAAGTAGAGGGTCCCTAAAGACAAACCCAAGTGTCCTGAGGTTCAAAAAAGAATGCAACAAAATTGTGAATTTCCAGAGCGTTTAATTTAACGTCTTTTGTATCCAGAGGTCCATGTGTGTAGATCAGTAACTGTGGACACACTATCTGAGGACGTGAAGACCTGAGGACACTAGAACTTTAGAAGAGTTAGTCTAAAAATAGAGTTTGGTGTCAGTGATAAAGACATGTTCTAATCACTTCCCTGTTAACAAAACAAAATGACAAAATGGACATTTATCAATATTCATCCAAATGGTGTGATTTTAATGTCAACTATATGCATGTACTTCTAATCATCTAAAAAAATGAGCTAAACTGATTTTTACTCCGGATAAATCTGTGTATCATTTGTTCATTCGTTTTTCAAAGTAAAACCAAAAATGTGACCCACCACCAGTAAACCAGGCATAAGTGTGTGTAAATCCAAACAGAGTTATGTGTGTATCTTGGTAGAGTGGAAACTAAGGTTTAAGATGGTGAAAAAATGATGTTTCTATCACAAGTAGAACCAAAGTTATGGTCATTTTAATATCCACATTTGGACATATTTTACAATTTGCATATTTTTAGATATTGTCCGTTAAAGTTTTGGACTGTTTTGGGGTAGGAAGTCCTTAGCAACGCATAATAATTTGTATCCGATTGACACAAATTGTTGACAGATGTTAAAGGACACTCTGATGGACATGTCACAGAAGTTTTATATATTATAATAATAGGACAGAAGTGTGACGTATTATAATCATTTGGCTTACACCATTGGACAGAACATTCAATATAAGCTTTTACCTCGTACCAAACACTTGGGTGTTTACCCACGGAACGGAGATCGTTTTGTTCGGCGAAAAGAGGTGGAAGTCGTCTTTGTCTTTGCTCAGCAATACCTGAACTTTTGTCACCGCTTAAATAATTGACTCAATAAACACCTTTATTGATTGGATTTCAATGTAATGACCACAGGAAGTGAACATAGAGGTGTTAAGGTACCGTTTTTTGATAAGGTGTAAACACTAATAACAAATCACCTTCCAGCCTAAATGTGGCTGTAGCTCTGAACGGCTCAGCGCGACTTATGCCTGGTTTGGTGGTGGTGGGTCACATATAAGACAATGAAAAAATAAGTCGTTTCTTCATTGTTTGTTTCCAAAAGCAAAATGAAAAAACAGATAACGATGCAGTTATTCAGTTTCCTTCTTTGTATTTAAATGAATAATGGAAAAAAATCAGATATCAGCCATTTCCTGTTTTATTCAACTTTGACCTGAAGCAAATTGAATAAACTGTAAATGAATGTTAACAACCAAATAAACATGTGAAGATCATTGTGGTCTGATATGACATCATACCGTACCATCTCTGTGCTCATATATTCTGGTCTTAGGGTGACCTTCTTAGTTTCCCCAAATAGGACATAGGTTTACATATTTGTCACTGTGGGTCAAAGGTCATTTCAGGTTTACTTAACTTGCTTCAGGTCAAAATTGGATAGAATGATAAATGGCAGTTATCTGTTTTATCTTTTATTAATTTAAAGACAAAAAGGAAAACTGAAAAACTGCATCACTATCCAGTTTTTCATTTTGGATTTGGAAACAACTTGTTTTTTCATTGTCTTTTTTTTGTTTTATTTTGAAAAACGAATGAATGAATGAATGATCCACAGACACAGATAATCCCTTTAATGTTTGTTGGTTGACAGTTTTAATAATCAGCGATCATCTGTCATATTTCCTTTAACTGAGTGAAGGTTTTCCACCACTGCACATCAGGTCTTTTACCCCCACCCCCCCATCCCCCCACCCCCCCCCACACACACATCTCTGTTTATAACCCTCCCACCTGCCCGCTCTTTGACCTCTGACCTTTTCAGTCCTTGTGATGTCATTCAGCACAGTGAGGAGAAGGTTTCTGTTTGTGGACGTATAACGGCATGACGCTGTGCTGACATCATCTGCTTACATCACCCACCTTCTAGAAAAAACATCTGAGTTTAAAGCAGAAGAACAACAGAAGCAGAACTAGACCCACTCCATCTGGAACTCTAACCAACACCCTTTGTGTTGGTTTTACAGAAAACGGAGACGACAGTAGCAGTGATGAGTCGGCGCAAAGTCCGTCAGCGGAAGGAAAGTAAGACCCTCCTCTTCCTCCTCATGTGTTGTGTCTGATCATGTGACCTGTCACGTCTTGGTCTTCAGGCACAGTGTAGCAGCAACTCATAACAACTCACTGTAATGGATTAAATTTACTGTATATAGCACTTTTTTGCCACTCAAAACATTACACAATAGTCACCCATTGTTCAGTCGCTCTCACATGCACGCTCTGGTGGTGCTAAACTACATATGTAGCCATGGATAATGGAATAAGTTAAATGTACCATATTTTCTGGACTATTTGTACATACCAAATAAAGAAATAATGATATGAGCAAAAAACATAGTTCAGAATTTAAAAAATATATTGTTGGAAAAACATACAATGCAGCTGAACTTCTAACCCGCCTTCTGTCTGTTTTTTTAGTACGTTGGCGTCAGATCTTCTGAAACTTTGTGGAGAAACTAAAACCAGGAACAAAGTAAGTTCTGATCTGGGATACGAGTCTAACCCTAACCCTGACCCTACGGCCACACCAAATGTGAATTTACACTTGTACGCCTGTGACGCACCGCAGTCTGGATGCTGGATAAACATAGAAACAGATAAACCAGATGTGTCCCGCCAGTTCAGTCTGTCCACTATGGCTCAGATCAGTTGGTTTGTTGCTCTGTACCTGCTCTAGATTTGAAAATTTGTGTTCGGTGTGGACGTAGCATAATGATCCTGTCTGACCTCCGTCTGACCCTCACTCTGTGGCTCACAGGCTCGTAGAAGGACAACCACCCAGATGGAGCTACTGTATGCTAACAGTGACTCCGCCACTGACTCCGCCCCCTCAGACTTCAGCAGCCCTATGCTCCCATTGGCTGAAACCCCAGATGGAAGCGGAGACTTGGACTCGGTCAGGGACTACGCGGCTCTGTCCCCTGGCTTCACCTCTAAAATGGGCAGCATGTAAGTTCACATCCACATGCTAACACACTAACACATGCATGCTAACACACCTGTCAAGGTCATGTTAGCATGTGGATGTGGTAGCGTGTTTGTGTTGTCAAGAGACGAATGCGTAGAAGCATTTATCTCTGTTGGCCACGTTTTACGAATCGCTACGTCAACCATGCTAATAATGTAAAAGTACAGAGATGAACTATTAAAGGATTTATAAATGCTGAACGCAAGCTCCAATCATCCTCTGACAACATTAACATGCTAAAACAGTGACATGCTAATACACTGACAGGCTAACACATCAATATGCTCACATACTGACATGCTAAAATACTGACAGGCTAACACACTGACATGCTAGCACTGGCATGCTAGCACAGTGACAGGCTAATATACTGACAGGCTAACACAATGACATGCTAATATACTGACATGCTAACAAAGTGACAGGCTAACAAAGTGACAGGCTAACAAAGTGACAGGCTAACGCGCTGACATGGTAACACTTCAACAGGCTAATATACTGACAGGCTAATACTTCAACATGCTAACACATTAAGATGCTAACACACTGACCTGCTATTACATTAACATGCTAACACACTGACAGACTAATACACTGCCTTGCTAACACACAACATGCTAACACAAAATAAAATATGAATGAATGAATGAATAAAAAATAATAAATTTAAATTAATAAATGTAAAAAAGAAATTAAAACATTTGTAAAAATTCTTAGTTTTTAAAATTCATAATAAATGAATAAAAAAGACAAAGAAAAAAGAATAAAATAGAAATAATTGCAGGACCTGTGATGTGACTATAACACGCATATGTTGTGATGTCGAAGCTCAAACAGTAGATTGTGCAGCTCTAGTTTTATTAATAGTATTATTTGAGCCATTTATTCTGACAGTATGGTGTAAATATGATGGTATAAATATGACAGTGTTTAGACTTCAGAACCACAGTTCATTAATGACAGAAGGATCACACCTGCATCTGGATGTTTGGATCACATGTTTTTTATTTACTTTTTTTTCACCTTTGAGACTCACCATGACAACTGAAGTCAATGTTACCATGGTAACTCCTTATTTATTTCCTGCCAAACCTCCAAACTAAAAAAGCTGTTACTCATCCTTCAGCTTCTAAAACACCCAAACTAGAAATCGACTGATCGATCGGCCAGCCGATTTAATTGGCCGGTTTTGGCAATTTTTTAATCAATCGGGATCGGACGATTTTATTTGGTCTTGCAGATTTTAAGTCAGACACATATGCGGGCAGCTACTTAAAGGGATAGTTCAGTATTTTTCAAATGAATGTGTATGTCATCAGCGTTTTTTCCTGGGGTCAACAAAATAAAACGTGTTTCTTCTCACAACAGTATGTGTTGGAATGAGTGATTTATTTACATAACAAAACCATCACAGAACAAAAACTCACACCTCGTAATTGCTTGGAGCTACTTTCTATTAATAGCAACCAATGTGCTAGCGTTGTCACTGCTAACAGCTGTGCAGCTGCACGTACCAGCCACTAACACTGCTAACGGCTGACACTACTAACAGCTAATTCTGCTAACAGCTAACACTGAGCAACAACTGATGAATGCAGGTTTTTTTTGGTCAATTTACAAAATATTTTTTTCTGTGTGCCTTAGCAAACTGCTTTCATCAGTTGTTGGTCAGTGTTAGCAGCTGTTACGTACAGGTGCACAGCTGTTAGCAGTGACAATGCTAGTGCATTGATCGCTATTGAAAGTAGCTCCAAGCAATTACGAGGTGTGAGTTTTTGTTCCGTGACGGTTTTGTTATGTAAATAAATCACTCATTCAAACACATACTGTTTTGAGAAGAAACACATTTTGTTGACCCCAGGAAACCTGCCGGGAGTACTTTGGCTTTGACCAAAACCGGATCAGAACTGGGCTCACAGGACACTGTTGGGGGTAAGTCAGTGTGGGTGCACCAGAGTAAAGACACTGATGACAAACACATTCATCTGAAAAATACTGAACTGTCCCTTTAAGGACAATACCATAGCATATCGGCCCAAACAATCAGCTGCTCATATCAGCCATTGGCTGAGTCTGACCTCTAAATATCGGCATCGGCTTTAGAAAAACCCATATCAGTCGACCTCCAACCCAAATGCATTCTGGGATATGCTCTGCAGCATCAGGTTTTATTAAATATGAGCTTTGGTTAAGATGCTAAAGCTCAGCTAACTGTACTTCATCATCATCATCATCAAGGTTTTATCATTTTAATTTTTCATATTTAATTTTCGTTGTCATCATGGTTTCATCGTCGTCATGGTTTCATTCATCCTCTGTTGTTGTTGTTGGGTTTTTTTCTTTCTCTTGGTGTCATTTGTCAAACTGTGAACGGGCAGTAACAACTCCAGAACCACTTCAGGGTATGAAAAGCGAACACCGGAGCCTTCGCCGCTCACTCGCAGGAAGACCTATGACAAGGCAGCAGCTGAGAGGTCAAAGGTCAAGGAGCTCAAACAGTAAGAGCCGGCTGCCGGCGCTGAGGAAACTAAACCACTAAAACCTTCCTTTACTAACGCTGGGGTAGAAACTGGAGATGGAAGAGGAAGAGGTCGGAAATATGACAAGAGTGACCTTTTAGTATTTATTTACTTATTAAAACAGAAATAGATTTGTATGGTTAAAACAAAAAACATTTACATTAGATTGTTTTACTGTTGTAATATTTAATAAAACTTATACTTAAAATAGTCATGAAACATGTTCCATCAGCAGAGGTAGAAGTATTTTATTACTGTATTTAACTAGATTTTTTTAGGTATCTGTACTTGAATATATTATATTATATTATATTATATTATATTATATTATATTATATTATATTATATTATGTTATATTATATTATATTGTATTATATTATATTACATATTACATTTGTTCATAAATTACTGTACTTTTTATCTCATTATTTTTGACTTTTTGCTAAATGCGCCTCATAGTGCGGAAAATACGGTACATAAATGTAGTCATGACTTATTCCCAGATAATGTTGATTCGCCCTCTGATCCTCTGTCTCCATCCTATATTTCTGTCTGTGTGGACGCCTGGTTTTGTGACCTCTGACCTCCTCCTAAATGGTCCCATTATGACTGTGATTGGTCATAATGGTTTGATTTGGATTGGTCTGATGCTAATCAATCTGCTAATGCTAACGCTAACTGATTTAATTTTCCACCTGCGCCATCTTCTGTTTTTGATTAAATAATCTTTTATTTATGTTGGTAGACGAATGAATGGTGTTATGGCGCAGCGGGTGGTTATTGAAAAAAATCTGCCCACAGAACCCTGGGAACGTCCATTCAAAGTGAATGGGAGCTGTCAGAACATTCTAGAGGACCGTAGAATAATGAAAATAAATTCCTTGGTGTCATAATAAATGAGAAATTATTTGCTCATAAAATAAAAGCTTTTTAAATTTATAGAATATGAGTGCTTTGGCAATTTACTATCTTTGAGATGAGAAAATCAGTTGAAAACCACACATCAATCATATCCAGACCAAACTATCCAGAAGCATCTCAGTATTAAATGAAGCAAAACAGGTTCTGAATCACAAATCATACTCTACTGTTCCATTATCTTACCATATATCAGTTACTGTGTGGAGATTTGGGGCGATAATTACAGCAGTTCAATCACTTCACTAACTATTCTGCAAATAAGGGCAATACGGGTCATCAATAATGTGGGTTATGTGGATCACACTCACACACTCTACTTACACTCATTGTAAAATTCCAAACTGCACTAATTATGTTTAAAGTCTCCCACAAAATATACAAAACCTGTTTAGTCAAAACAGCAGGAGGGTTATCTGTTAAGAGGGAAACAACTTCAAAATCAATAAAATCTACACAAAAAGGAAAAGGTTTTGCTTTTCATTCTGTGGGGTGAGACTGTGGAACAGTATGAGTGAAGAACTAAAATACTGAATACAAAAAAAATATATATATTTAGGAAAGGAAACCCAAACCCCAGAGACATAAATACTATGTAAAAGTTAAATGTTCTTCACTTCTATAGTTGTTCCACCTTCATTGTTCAAAGCTCTTTACATTAGCCTCACATTCATCCATTCACACACATTCATACACCAGTAGGTTTTAAGGTTCTGTCAGTCCTACTGGGAGACGAAGGGTTGAGTGTCTTTGTCCAAGGACACTTGGACATGTGGACAGTTGGAGCCGGGACGTGAACCCCCAAGCATTTGGTCATTGGACGACCGACTCTACAAACTGAGCCACAGCCGCCCTCTGTACATTATTATACATACTGTACGTAACTATGTAATGTACATAAATACGTCATGTACGTACTGTACGTATCATCCCATTGGCTGAGGGAGCTACCCATGAAGCCCACCGAAACCCCACAACAGTACGCACCCGCCACCCACCCAATAATATTAATAGTCAAAAACACTAACACTAACATGATTGTGTATTTGTCTTTTAATTGTTTAATGTTTAAAAAGTAAAAAGTAAAAGTATCAGATAAAGTCAAACTGTCACAGAAGTGACTTGTATGTTAAACATATAAAATGAAGATGAACAAACATTAGAAATAAAAGTCAGTGTTGAACAAGTTAAACTATTAAGTTATTCACAAGAACATGTGATGGAGAGAGAGAGAGAGTGAGAGACAGAGAAAGAGAGAGAGAGAAAGAGAGAGAGAGACAGAGAGAGCGACAGAGACACAGAGAGAGAGAGAGAGACAGACAGAGACAGAGAGAGAGAAAGAGAGAGAGAGAGACAGAGAGAAAGAGAGAGAGAGAGACAGAGAGAAAGAGAGAGAGAGATGGGGAGAGAGAGAGAGAGACAGAGAAAGAGAGAGAGAGAGACAGAGAGATGGGGAGAGAGAGAGAGAGAGCGACAGAGAGAGAGAGAGAGAAAGAGAGAGAGACAGAGAGAGAGAGACAAAGAGAGAGAGAGAGACAGAGACAGACAGAGAGAGAGAGAGACAGAGAGAGCGACAGAGAGAGAGAAAGAGATGGGTGGAGCAGCAGGTCCAGAGAGGATCCAGGGGGAAACCACAAAGAGTCATTAATGTCCATTTACTGGAGTGTGAATATTTTTTCTCCTCATCTTTAACAGGAAGTGTTTTCTTTACTTTCATCCAGTTTCCTTTAGTTCAAATGTCTTCAACCCTGGTCCTCAGGTCACACTGTCCTGCAGTTTTTAGATGTGTCCCTCTTCCCTCACACCTGGAGGCCATTACATCATCATCAGAATTCTGCAGAGCTGGATGATGAAAGGAGGACAAATCTAAAACATGTAGGACAGTGTGGACATGAGGACCAGGGTTCTCCAGTCCTGCTTTAGTTCATTATTTATCCACTGGTTGTCAAGAACGTTCTGCAGATGTTTACTGTCCAGGTGTTTACTGTCCAGGTGTTTACTGTCCAGGTGTTTATTGTCCAGGTGTTTACTGTCCAGGTGTTTACTGTCCAGGTGTTTATTGTCCAGGTGTTTACTGTCTATGTGTTTATTGTCCAGGTGTTTATTGTCTAGGTGTTTACTGTCTATGTGTTTATTGTCCAGGTGTTTATTGTCTAGGTGTTTACTGTCCAGGTGTTTACTGTCCAGGTGTTTATTGTCTAGATGTTTATTGTCCAGGTGTTTATTGTCCAGGTGTTTACTGTCTATGTGTTTATTGTCCAGGTGTTTACTGTCCAGGTGTTTATTGTCTAGTTGTTTATTGTCCAGGTGTTTACTGTCCAGGTGTTTATTGTCTAGGTGTTTACTGTCTAGATGTTTACTGTCCAAGTGTGTTACTGTCCAGGTGTTTACTGTCCAGGTGTTTATTGTCTAGATGTTTATTGTCCAGGTGTTTATTGTCCAGGTGTTTACTGTCTATGTGTTTATTGTCCAGGTGTTTACTGTCCAGGTGTTTATTGTCTAGGTGTTTACTGTCTAGATGTTTACTGTCCAGGTGTGTTACTGTCCAGGTGTTTACTGTCCAGGTGTTTATTGTCTAGATGTTTATTGTCCAGGTGTTTATTGTCCAGGTGTTTACTGTCTATGTGTTTATTGTCCAGGTGTTTACTGTCCAGGTGTTTTTTGTCTAGTTGTTTACTGTCCAGGTGTTTACTGTCCAGATGTTTACTGTCCAGGTGTTTATTGTCCAGGTGTTTACTGTCTAGGTGTTTATTGTCCAGGTGTTTACTGTCTAGTTGTTTATTGTCCAGGTGTTTATTGTCCAGGTGTTTATTGTCCAGGTGTTTACTGTCCAGGTGTTTATTGTCTAGATGTTTATTGTCCAGGTGTTTATTGTCCAGGTGTTTATTGTCCAGGTGTTTATTGTCCAGGTGTTTACTGTCTAGGTGTTTATTGTCCAGGTGTTTACTGTCCAGGTGTTTATTGTCTAGTTGTTTACTGTCCAGGTGTTTACTGTCCAGATGTTTACTGTCCAGGTGTTTATTGTCCAGGTGTTTATTGTCCAGGTGTTTACTGTCTATGTGTTTATTGTCCAGGTGTTTACTGTCCAGGTGTTTATTGTCTAGTTGTTTACTGTCCAGGTGTTTATTGTCCAGGTGTTTACTGTCTAGGTGTTTATTGTCTAGATGTTTATTGTCCAGGTGTTTATTGTCTAGGTGTTTATTGTCTAGGTGTTTATTGTCCAGGTGTTTACTGTCTAGGTGTTTATTGTCCAGGTGTTTGTTGTCCAGGTTTTTACTGTCCAGGTGCTTATTGTCTAGATGTTTATTGTCCAGGTGTTTATTGTCCAGGTGTTTACTGTCTAGGTGTTTATTGTCCAGGTGTTTACTGTCCAGGTGTTTATTGTCTAGTTGTTTACTGTCCAGGTGTTTACTGTCCAGGTGTTTACTGTCCAGGTGTTTACTGTCTAGGTGTTTATTGTCTAGATGTTTATTGTCCAGGTGTTTATTGTCTAGGTGTTTATTGTCTAGATGTTTATTGTCCAGGTGTTTATTGTCTAGGTGTTTATTGTCTAGATGTTTATTGTCCAGGTGTTTATTGTCTAGGTGTTTATTGTCTAGGTGTTTATTGTCTAGGTGTTTACTGTCTAGGTGTTTATTGTCCAGGTGTTTACTGTCTAGGTGTTTATTGTCCAGGTGTTTATTGTCCAGGTTTTTACTGTCCAGGTGTTTATTGTCTAGATGTTTACTGTCCAGGTGTTTACTGTCCAGGTGTTTATTGTCCAGATGTTTACTGTCCAGGTGTTTATTGTCTAGATGTTTACTGTCCAGGTTTTTACTGTCCAGGTGTTTACTGTCCAGGTGTTTATTGTCCAGGTGTTTACTGTCCAGGTGTTTATTGTCCAGGTGTTTAATGTCCAGGTGTTTACTGTCCAGGTGTTTATTGTCCAGGTGTTTAATGTCCAGGTGTTTACTGTCCAGGTGTTTATTGTCCAGGTGTTTATTGTCCAGGTGTTTACTGTCCAGGTGTTTACTGTCTAGGTGTTTATTGTCCAGGTGTTTACTGCCCAGGTGTTTACTGTCCATCTCTTTCTGTTTTCTCTCTAAAGCTTCTCTTCCGTCTTTGCAGCCAATTATTGTGCCAGTTTAGAGCGTGGCTGTTGCTGATTGGCTGGTTGATGGTGATGTCATGTGGTGTTTTCCAGGGGCGTCATTAACCCGGTACCGTCCACTAAAAGCAGCCGCTCGTCCACGCTGCAGTGTGTCCACGTCGCGGAAGGTCACAGTAAAGCTGTTCTCTGTGTCGACTGCACAGACGACCTGCTCTTCACTGGATCCAAAGGTCAAGATTACCCACAATGCACCTCTGTCCTTTTACTGGTCCTCTGATCATTCACACTCACACAAGTTAGATTAGTTTATATCGACTGACACACGAACTACAGCTGTGATTTTAACATGGGGTTAGGTTTAGAACAGGGTTAGGGTTCTGTGTTGGGGTCTGGAGTCCATTATGTATTTGTTGATTTCATGAGTCCACATGAACCCACCTCCACTGAGTCCTCAGGTGTTTATTCTGATCAGCTCCCTGTCCCCTGCCTTTGGTTCTAGACCGGACCTGTAAAGTGTGGAACCTGGTAACGGGTCAGGAGATCATGTCGCTGTCTGGTCATCCAAACAACGTGGTGTCGGTCCGCTATAGCTCCAGTTTGGTCTTCACCGTCTCCACCTCCTACATCAAAGTGTGGGACATCCGTGACTCAGCCAAGTGTATCCGAACATTAACGTGAGTCCACTAGAAGCTTCCTCTAAACCTGGTTCTGTCTTAACTTTACTTGTTCATTGTTCGGGGACAAACATCCACATCGATGTTTTCGTCTAGTTTCTGTTGGTGCAACATGTTTGTTCAGGTTTCAGACACAGATTAAAGTGTAAAGGTCCAAAGGAGTTGAACTCTAAAATACTGTCTGGTTTCCATGGTTACCAGGTCATCTGGTCAGGTGACCGTCGGAGATGCCTGTGCGTCCAACACCAGTCGGACTGTCACTATCCCGGCCGGGGAGAACCAGATCAACCAGATCGCTCTGAACCCCAACGGGACGGTCCTATACGCTGCCGCCGGAACCTCGGTCCGAGTCTGGGATCTGAGGAGGTCAGTACTGACACGGTCGGACATGAGACCCCACTAAACATGATCAAATATATGACGTTATAGTGGCCGTGGACTTCTGTTGCCTAATCTGACTTACATCATCTGGTTGTGTTACGCTACACTCACACAACCATCTGAGGACCATGGGGATCAAATCTATTTCCAAACGAAGGAGCCAATCAGTGTCGCAGGGTGGGACTACCCGGAAGCGTTGGCTGGTGTGACGTTAAACCGAAGCGACGGCAGTGTAGTCTTTTCAGATACACAACAATGGCTGCGTGCGTTTGGTATTCAAGAGTCCATATGGACTGGACTATTTCCAGTGTTTTGTCTATGGACTGGACTATTTCCAGTGTTTTATCTATGGACTGGACTATTTCCAGTGTTTTATCTATGGAGTGGACTATTTCCAGTGTTTTTTCTTCCACATGTTCATTCATTAACAGATGAACAGAGGACGACTGTGGAAGAGTTTGTTAATAAATGATGTTTTCTTTCTTCTTCTGACCAGGTTTATCAACAGTTTAATCTATCAGATGGTTCCACTGGTGGGTACAGAAATAGTACCATTGCAGAAGCCCATGGTTACTGTGGTACCCCCCTGGTTGTGTTGGTAGAGGACCCAGTCACAGAGGCTGATAGTAAAGTGGAAGTGGAGGAAGAAAAGACAACCACATTCACAGCTAGTGTTCAGTAGCTCTGAGTCAGTCAAGATGACAGACAGATTTTTTCGTCTAATCACTTCTTCTGCACTGCTACTATTTCTTTATCCACCAGTGGAGACATCTGATAGATCACACTCTTGCCAAACCCAGTCAGAAGAAAAGCAAAAACATCACTGCCATCAACAAACTCTTCCAAAGCCGTCCTCTGTTCGTCTTTTAAGAAAAAACACTGGAAATAGTCCAGTCCATATGGACCCTGGGATCCCTAACGCACGCTGCTGTTGTGTGTCTGAAAAGACTACACCGACAACGCTTCTGCTTTACGCCACAACACGTGCAGTCATCCCACCCTGCCACACTGATTGGCTCCTTCATTTTGAAGAAAACCTGAACCTCATGGTACTCAGATGGTGTGAGTGTCGTGAAACGCAGACAGATGACGTGAGTCGGGTTATAAACATACAGTCAATGAAAACCTCTTTATAAACATTCATCCTTAAAGGGATTATCTAGAGTAGAAATCAGTTTAGTTCATTAGTTAGATGATTGTTAGTACATACAAATGGTTAACATTAAAACCACACCATTTGGATGAACACTGAGAAATGTAAATTTTTTCTGTTTTGAGCTAAACTGTGTTAACATGGAAGTGATTAGAACAAGTATTTTTCGCTGACACGAAACTTTTTTTAGACTAACTCTTCTAAAGTTCTAACATCACACTTCAGTGGTAGTAAGTAGAGGGTCCCTAAAGACAAACCCAAGTGTCCTGAGGTCTTCATGTCCTCAGTGTGTCCACAGTTACTGACTGAAAAACGTCTGAGCCCACATTTAATTAATTATCTGTGGAAATAAACCCAGCTGGTTGGAGATGACCAGCGACATCCATTAGCATTAGCATTAGCATGTCTCCTTATTTACACTTCAATAACTGCAGATGTTGGTTCCTACAGCCTACATGTGGTTTTTGTTGTTTTTTCAGATTTGCCTCAACAGGAAAACTGACGGGTCATCTGGGTCCAGTCATGTGTCTGACTGTGGACCGGTCTGCTACCAACCAGGACCTGGTCATCACTGGGTCCAAAGACCACTATGTCAAGGTGTGTTTAGGTCTGAAGAACCAAACTTTCAGTTTAGGGTCAGGGTTCAGTTTGACTTTTAACCTCCTCAGACCCGAACTCTTACATGGCATAATTTTTTTAATTCTCTTGGCTATTTGGGGTGTATATATATTTGTGTGTGTGTGTGTGTGTGTGTGCATTCGATCAGTGGACAGTCGGAGCAGGGACGTGAACTGCCAAGCATTCGATCATTGGACGACCCACTCTACCAACTGAGCCACAGACACTACTAGGCTACTATACATACATAATGAAGTATAAATGACAGTAGAACACTTTGTTAGTGGTTATATAGCTCCAAGTGCAGTCTTTCTTCATATTCATAGCACAACACATCTTAACGGTAGCAATCACTGTTACAGCACTTAGCATGCTAACGTCAGCGAAATCACTAACAAAATAGTTTGTAACTCTTTACAGTCATTTTAGTTGCTAACAGCAGCTAGATACCATGACTAATAGTAACTCAACTGGATATAGTAACATACAGTTATTAAGGCTGGTGCAGTGGGTTAAATTTAAGGCAGTGTTGACGTTTAGCACAATTGTTTTATTGTCATCATAAACTCTATGGCTGTCATGACTTTGGCTGTTAGCTTATAGATAGATAGATAGATAGATAGATAGATAGATAGATAGATAGATAGATAGATAGATAGATAGATAGATAGATAGATAGATAGATAGATAGATAGATAGATAGATAGATAGATCTTTATTTTGTCATTGTAACACATACAACTAAATTTAAAAGTGCCAAACAATCGGTGCAACAATCCTAAAAGAGCTCAAAGAACTAAAATATAAAAAGTATTAAATACATAACACATACCATTATAATCAATAGTACAGTATATAAACTATGTAGAACAAAATGTGGTATTATGGTCTGGACAACAGAACATGTCCACATACACATGTGGACACCAGGTCCTAGTAGGTTAATAGAATCCTGTTCATATTAGAATCATGACGGAGCCTTTTCTGTATCTGCCCCAAAACCATGCGTTACTTTTCTGACCTCAACACTTTTAAATCCTTTTTAAAAACTAAGTAATTTAAGATTGCTCTTAATGATTGATTAGTTTTATTCTGTCTGTTTTTAATGTGTGATTGCTTTTGTTTTCTATTGGTTGTTTTTATTGTAGTTTGCTTTTGTTGTGTAGTTGGACTCTTATTGGACTATTTTCACTTCATGTAAAGTGTCTTTTAGTGCCATGAAAAGCACTATACAAATAAAATGTATTATTATTATTATTATTATTATTATTATTATTATTGTTATGTTTTACACATTTTATGAGGAAAATCCTTGACGCACGTAAAATGACATAAAATATATTTTATCAAACCCTGGTTTAGTAAAGATCCATTTTTATATTTCTAACCCTAACCCAGAACATACCAAACCACTACAGAGCCCAGGTCCACTAACCCTGACCCACTTTACCCAAACTATGTTCCCATAAACCCGAGCTCTTCTTGTGTTGTTGTTTCATTGGGTTGTTGCTGCCGTGTTGTTTCAGCTTTTCGATGTGACAGAAACGTCTCTGGGAACCGTCAGTCCTTCACATAACTTAGAACCTCCTCACTACGACGGAATTGAGTCACTCGTCGTCCACGGAGACATTTTCTTCAGTGGCTCCAGAGACAACGGAATCAAAAAGTGGGACCTGGATCGTAAAGACCTGCTGCAGGTACAGGGTCTGAGACAGACTGGGTCTGAGACAGAGACCAGAACCAGGTCTGGACCAGTTCACAGAGTCTGGCTTAACTTTAACTCTGTAACAAGGAGGACGACTTAAGACAAGGATGCCAGTGTTGTCCACTAAAGACACAATGTGGAGAAAGATCTGGACAAAAATGACCTGAGACACCAGAGACATGAATACTGGACCAAAGACGAACAGTCAAAAATGAAAATTGGACAAAAGACAAGCAGAAAAGACAAAATTTGGACAAAAGAAGAACAAGACTTAAGAGGAAACAAACACGTTTAATAAAATTATGACATCACTTCCTGTTTGTTTGTCTTGAACAGCAAGTCCCCAACGCCCACCGTGATTGGGTGTGTGCGCTGGGCGTGGTCCCCGGCTCACCGGCGCTGCTCAGCGGCTGTAGAGGAGGGGTTCTCAAACTGTGGCACACGGACACACTGGGGACACTGGGGGAGCTGAAGGGACATGAGAGTCCAATCAACAGCATCTCAACAAACAGCAGCCATTTGTTCACAGCATCAGAGTGAGTAACACAACTGACACACCCTGACACACAACTGACACACACTGACACACCCTGACACACAACTGACACACACTGACACATAACTGACATACAACTGACACACACTGACACACACCCCGACACACAACTGACACACACTGACACACCCTGACACACAACTGACACACACTGACACATAACTGACACACATCTGACACACCCTGACACACAACTGACACACACTGACACATAACTGACACACAACTGACACACACTGACACACACCCCGACACACAACTGACACACACTAACACACAACTGACACACACCGACACACATCTGACACACACTGACACATAACTGACACACACTGACACACAACTGACACACAACTGACACACACTGACACACACCCCGACACACAACTGACACACACTAACACACAACTGACACACACCGACACACATCTGACACACACTGACACACACTGACACATAACTGACACACACTGACACACACCCCGACACACAACTGACACACACTAACACACAACTGACACACACCGACACACATCTGACACACACTGACACACACTGACACATAACTGACACACACTGACACACAACTGACACACAACTGACACACACTGACACACACCCCGACACACAACTGACACACACTAACACACAACTGACACACACCGACACACATCTGACACACACTGACACACACTGACACATAACTGACACACACTGACACACACTGACACACAACTGACACACACTGACACATACCTGACACACACTGACACACCCTGACACACACCCCGACACACAACTGGCACATAACTGACACACACCGACACACATCTGACACACACTAACACACAACTGACACACAACTGACACACACCGACACACATCTGACACACATTGACACACACCTGACACACACCAACACACACCTGACACACAACTGATACACTCCTGACACACACGGACATACTCCCGTCACACACCTGACACACACCTGACACACACCTGACACACACCTGACACACAACTGATACACTCCTGACACACACGGACATACTCCCGTCACACACCTGACACACACCTGACACACACCTGACACACACCTGACACACAACTGATACACTCCTGACACACACGGACATACTCCCGTCACACACCTGACACACACCTGACGCACACCAACACACACCTGACACACACCTGATGCACACCTGACACACACCTGACGCACAGTGACACACAACAGACTTGACCTAAACCCATGTTCTAACCCTAAACCCAGACTCTGACCCTAACCCTTGTGTTTTTTTGGGGGGTGGTTTCCAGTGACCGGACAGTGAAGATCTGGAGAGCTCGTGGTGGACTTGAAGGCACCTTAGACGTGGTTGACAACGCAGACGAAGTGGCCAGTAACTGAGTACAGCACCTCCTATTGGTCAAACTGGACGGATATTGACGGAAGAATGCTCCTCTGCACTTTGACCCCTAGTCTGTCCACCACCTGGACGCTGACCCTCAAATCCATCCCATGTAACGGTTACATCTGAATCCCATGTGTGTGTAAGGACTGCTGCAGTAGAGACAGTGAACGCCTCATTTACTCTGAAGTTCAACTGGACTTCACAGGTAGAACATTTGTTAGTGTTAAAGGGACAGTTCAGTCTTTTTCAGATGAATGTGTTTGTCATCAGTGTCTTTACTCTGGTGCACCCACACTGACTTACCCCCGACAGTGTCCTGTCAGCCCAGTTCTGGTCCGGTTTCAGTCAAAGCTAAAGTAGTCCCGGCAGGTTTCCTTGGGTCAACAAAATATGTGTTTCTTCTCAAAACAGTATGTGTTGGAATGAGTGATTTATTTACAGAACAAAAACTCACACCTCATAATTGTTTAGATCTACTTTCTCTCCATAGCAATCAATGTGCTAGCGTTGTCACTGCTAACAGCTGTGCCCTTTAGCAAACTACTTTCATCAGTTGTTTGGCAGTGTTTACAGCTGCTACATGCAGGTGCACAGCTGTTACATTCAAGAGTGAATTTTTCACCAAGAAATGAAAATGTGAAAATGCAGAATCCCTCTAATGGAAGAGGATAATATCTAAAACATGCAGGACACCGGCCCCCTAGGCCCAGAGTTTGACACCCCTGCCTTAAATGAAAAAAAAAAAAACAGAACAGTCAAAGCCATGGCATGTGACGGGGTTGTAATCCTCTACTTCACCTGTTGATGTCTCTGTCCACCACACACCACCTGAAGACTCTAGCGCCACCTTTTCACTCTATGGTATCAACTCGACTCTGCTCAGGTACAGATACTATAGTACCTGGACGTCATCATGGGGCATGACGTAACTCCTCCGTGGTAAACTCTCTCGTTGCTACATCGAGCTAATGCTGGATTTTTTTTCGTCAGCCACCAAAGACTCAAGTGACCGCGGTGTAGTTTTGTGGAATGACATTATTATGTTGTGGACTGAATTAACTGACCGCTCTGTTCACTTTGTAAAGGGCAGATCACCAATTAATGACGCAATGAAGCAGATAACTTCACCAATCAGCATCTACATCACATTATAATAATAATAATAATAATAACAAGTATTCATAGAATGCCTAATCTCACCCAATCTGCCAATATCAAATCAATCACTCATTCCAACACATTGTGTTTTGAGAAGAAACACGTTTTATTTTGTTGACCCCAGGAAACCTGCCGGGACTACTTTAGCTTTGACTGAAACCGGACGAGAACTGGGCTCACAGGACACTGTAGGGGGTAAGTCAGTGTGGGTGCACCAGAGTAAAGACACTGATGACAAACACATTCATCTGAAAAATACTGAACTGTCCCTTTTAAGTTAGGGTTAGGGTTGTGAGTACTAGTGAACTATGTGTTGGGTTAGGGTTAGATTAATGGGTTAAGGATATGAGGACTAGTGAATGATGGGTTGGTAGCTGGTCTTTACAACCCAGGTCTCTACTGGTTTGGTTTCAGTGGTTGAAGTTGATTCAAGTGCGACTTTTTCACCAACAAATGAAAATGTGAAAAAGCAGAATCTTTCTGACAGTCCACGGACAGTTGGACGTGAACAGACTGTGAATTTAGTTTTGTTAGGTTGTTTTGTTTGTTTGTTTTCTTTTGATCAGAAATGATTGTTTCACTCTGAACTTAATCATTGGGTTTATTTATCCCACACACGCAAAGAAAATGAGTCTCATAAGAAACAGGGATAAAATAATTTAATTGACAGAAAATTCTTTAGGAAACAGCTTTGTAGTTTCAGAACATCTTTTATAGGGATGTACGTCTGTGGAACGCCATCGCCGACCAATCAGAACCAGGAAACAAAAGGACAGAAGCGGAACGTTCCATACATGTGTTTGGTTTGGAAAAGCAGATGAAGCTGAACGATGGAAGCGGCAGCAAAAATGACATTTTCAACATTTCAACAGTTTTATCTTCTAAAGATTTCCCAGATTCCTTCAACAAAAACAGTCATTTTACCTCAAAGGTCACAAGAGTTCACTGCACAGGTTAGACAAGGCTAACCCTAGGCCCTTATTGGGACTAGGGTTAGGGTGGGCTAACCCAAACCCTTTATTATCAGGTCTTACTTTGATTTCACATGTTGGTTCAAATGTTGAATTCATGAGCTTCTGGATCATTTGGATTTTTGTTCAATTCAAATCGTCTAAAACCATGACGGGACCTGAAGGTTTTTTAATGTCCACCAGCTTTGTTGTTCTGAACCGGTTTCCGTGTCTGTGGTCCATGAGGTCAAATGGAACCGCTCCAGTTTCAGTTGATGGTTGGAGTTAACGAAGGTTCACATTAACTTTAACCTTAACCGTTACCCTGGTAACATCCACATGTTTTCTTCTGGATCTAAACATGATGGTGACGATCATCTGATCTGCTTCAGCTGGAAAAACATTAGCTTCTACACATGAACCAGAGGCGTCGTACTTCATTATAGTTAATACTTTACTTTAACTTTACCTTAACTTCACCTTAACTTTACTTTAACTTTACCTTAACTTCACCTTAACTTTACCTTAACTTCACCTTAACTTTACCTTAACTTTACCTTCATACCTTAAGTGAAAAAACACAACAGTCAAAGCCATGGCGTGTGACGGGGTTGTAATCCTGTAATGTCACTGTCCACCACACACCACCTGAAGACTCTAGCGCCACCTTTTCACTCCGTAGTATCGACTCGGCTCGGCTCTTCTCGGGTACAAATACTGTAGTACCTGGACATCATCGTGGGGCGTGGGGTAAATCCTTCATAGTTTTAACTTTCGTTGCTCCATTTTTTCGTCAGCCACTACAGATAAAAATGTCTCAACTTCGACGACCGACCACAGTGTAGTTTTGCGGAATGACATAATGTTGTGGACTGAATTAAAGGTGGGATCTTTTTTGGAGAATTTTTTTTTTTTTTTACCATTTTGCTTGAAAACCTTCATGATCCCATATCACTGAAATAGAATGTTTGCAAAAAAAAACCAAATGTTTTAGTCCAGTCTAGGGGGTGGAACCAGAGGAAATCATTGTACTGATCATCTTTACAATGATGGGCTGCTGATATGTCCATCAAATATCAGTACACCCCCCCACCCACCCCCATCTTTTTTCCAAGATCTCCCACCCCACCTTTAACTGACCGCTCTGCTCATTAGAACTCGGAATCTAGTTTTTTTTTTAAATGGCAGGTTACACATTAATGACGCAGACAACTCCACCAATCAGCATCTACATCACGTTATACTTTCATTTGGGACCAGTAGGAACCTCGGTGGAGGAGACACTATAAATCTAGTACTGGCTACCATGGAAACGCACCAAAGCAAGCTGAGCTGAGTCGAGTCGAACCAAGCCGATACTCGTGGAAGCGTTGGCATTAAATAATAGTTTTGCTGCTAGCTTTATGTTCCTGTCCACCTCCTTCCACGCTCCAGTGTTTCAAAAAACCCTTAATATTTTTAATGGTTCAGATTTGATGAACCGATGAAAAACAAAGACAAAAACAAAACAAAAAAAAATCGTGACACAGACTTTAACTCTTCATCCTCGTGCTTCTTTTCCTGCAGCGACCAAAACCTGTATAATGTGTTGTCTTTGCTCTAAACACGTTAAACTGAACTTGAGTGCACTTCGTCTTCAGGACAAACGTAGCCTGTGTGAGCAGTTTTCAAGACGTTCTACACATAGAACATTGTACAGAATAGCTTTGTCTTCACAGCTCACTGATAGGAACAGGGTTGGGGTTAGGAACATCGTTAGGGCTAACAGTTAGCGCCAAACTGAACTTGTGCGTGTTGGTCTTCACTTGCTGCCCAGCTTGTTAAACTGTAGAACAGGGCTCCTCTTCGTCATCTCCTCCTCTTCCTCGCCTCAGTCCTGTATCTATGCACCGTGTCTGTAAATATAAACGTAATGGTTCACTCTTTCTTCGGCCTCCTGCCATCACATTGGACCCCCATCCCTTCTGCAAAATTACGAATCCTGCTACGGCGACGCCACTGTTAGCCAAACTCTGCTTCTGATTGGTTGAACTTCAACGCTAGATTGAAATTCAGAGAGATACTCCTGCAGAATGTGAGGAACATAGACTTCCAGGCTAGCAAGCTGCTATCAGTAGCAACTAATGTCAACAAACATGTAACTCACCTTGATGTGTCTAGGTCAGGGGTCTCCAACTCCGGTCCTCGAGAGCTACTGTCCTGCATGTTTTAGATGTTTCCCTCTTCCAGCACACCTGACAGTCATTCTCAGTCTTCTGCAGAGCGTGATGAGAGGCTGATCATTTGAATCAGGTGTGCTGGATGAGGGAAACATCTAAAACATGCAGGACAGTAGCTCTCGCGGACCGGAGTTAGAGACCCCTGGTCTAGGTAAACCATATTACAACAGTGTAAATGAACATTTAACCACAACCTAATGATATATAACACATTCACAGAAAAAGTTAGCTTTGGAACATACCTCTGACCAAGTGGTCACTGCAGACACAGGCATTGGCATTAGCATTAACATTAGCAGACTCTGCTCCTCCCGTCCGCAAATGCAAATTTAAAATCCACTTTTTATGGCATTTTTCTGTGAACTTTTTCCATTTCTCACCTTTGTGAATGACAATCTTTGGTACGCTGAAAAAAATCGCTTTTTGTTGTCACGGTTAGAATAATTGTCGCAACTGTAAACTACACAAAACATAGGCATTTTCGTCAAGCTAATTCACTTCCTTAGCCTAGCCATGCTAGCCCCCCATAGCGGCAGCAAATCTAATCTTCTATCGTAGTAGTCTAGTTTCGCTCAATGTAACTTTGGGCTAGATTTCCCAGAAACTGTTCGACCAATCACAGTGAAGTATAGAGTCAGGGGGCGGGCCTAACAAAGTGATGCTGCATCAATTGGTAGAGAAACAAGCGTAAACAACCATAGAAGAAGAACAACAACAGGTGTAGATTTCCTTTTATCACAGATGAGTGAAGAATGTGAGAAAACGTCAACAATCTTTAAATTCTTTTTACAGAAGCGACAACAGTCGTTCAGCTCCATAATCCACCATTTTGTTTAGTCATTCCTAACTTTCTCCAGACTCCTCCGTCAACTTTCAGGCGCTCTAACTACATCATCCTAAAGATTACGCTGATTGGTTGTAGTACCGTCCTATTGCATACAGAGGATTTGAAAGACAACCTTTTAGCCCCGCCTCCTCTGACTATGAAGCACCACTAGATCCATACATGGGCTAGTGCGGCTCAGCTATCGCTTCCTGCCCTCCATCTGAAAATCGTGTTGACTATAGCAATGTGACGTCATGTGAAATCAACATATTGAGCTCCTGCAGCTGACGTCACAGGCTGGTCATGTGACAAGAAAAAAAAGTGGGCGTATCCATCTTGGCAGTGATGGTGTTGGTAGATCGTCAGGCACTGGTGGCAGAGACGTCACAAAAATACAAACTTGAAACAAAGTTCAGGAATATGTAGTTACAGCACAGATAACTGGGAGTCAGGGACACAACTGACAAACGATCAGCTGATACGAAAGGCACCACAGTTATTATTCCACTGGTTAAAATGGTTGGTGGGTGTTGTTGTTGTTGCCATAGTCTGTCTCACCACCGACATGAGAAGCTTCAACAAAACGGTTTGAGTTTTTCTCTTTTCCTACATGGAAACAAACTCCAGCAGCCCTTGTATCTATGGTTACAAAGCGGCGTCATCTGTACTGCTACCAGATGTAGCTAGCACAGCTCATTAAAAAAATGCTAACAAGACACTTCCTATTAATCTGGGATCATTTAACACTTACACTTATGCTGCAGTTTTTGGATTTAATATTCCACAACTGAATGTTTGAAACGAAGCCAGACTGGGTCCATTTGTAAACCTCCAGGCTCTGGTAGACTCAGTGAGTTCCCTGAATAAACTGATGGAAGCTAATGAGGTAGCTGTAGATGTTAGCATACCGCTAATCTGGGACGTCTTCTGAGGAGGGGCATTATATGGGTCCATTATATTTAATCTGTCCAATTTCTGTCAGAATTTCACACAAACTGAAGTGAGATGTGCACTCCGATGGTGTGAAGATGTTTACTTCCATAATGTTAACAGTGGCGTCGCAATAGTCATGTTTACTGCCAACATGGCGTCCTAACAACTAGAAGTCATGTGACGTCCAGAACTCAATACATGTTTATCTCTTCACTCCAGCTTCCGTATTTCGGCCTATAGCGTTGACGTTCGACCAATCAGGAGCTGGGTTTGGCTCACAGTGTCATCGCCGTAGTAAGGTTTTGTAATTGCACATCCCTTCTCCTCTTCCTCTTCTTTCGGGGCCTTTTCGGGGGACGTTGGCTCGTCCTCCTGATGTAACCACGACTGTGTGCTGTCACTTCTGAATGTCTGAAGCAGCTGTTGTCATTTCAATCTAATGTATGTCCAATAATAATAATAATATTAATAATAATCTTAATCAGACTGAATGTTCGTTTTGCGGGACCATCGGTGCCAAGCGTCACCGAGGACCTGGACGGTGGCCGGCGCTTTTTCCTGCGGCGAAGGCCGCTCGTCGACGGCCTACATTTAGACGTTTTGTTGTTTGTCATGCGCTCCCTGATCCACGTTTGTTGGCCGTTCCCTCTGGACGTTTAGTAGCCATTCCCCAATGGTGGACTCGTAGCGATTCTAATGTCAGATGCCTGATGAGAATAAAATGCCATCTGTCAAAAACAGCCTCCAAGTCTGTGTGCTTTTCTTCTGTTCACTTATTAATTTAAGAAACTGCAGATTTTACAGGGGGGAAATGCATGATGGGAAAATGTACACTGGTCTATAATTGTTTTTTTTTTAGAAAGTTTCTTCTTCAGACATTAAATGTGTTAAATCTTCCATATTTTAATCAGATGAATGAGAAAACATATGACTTTAGTGTTGGTTAGGTCATGTTTTTAATATATATGATGGTGTCTTATTCCACATATGCTGGTTTATGTACATGGACTGAAACAACCAGCAAATGTGTAGAATAAGATAATACTTAACACAAACATGAACAAATATACAGTAAAATGAACAAAGATGAACAAAATATCCAGTAAAACGAAAAAAAAAAAACCAAAATATCCAGTAAAATGAATAGAAATGACAAAAATATTCAAGAAAATGTACAATATATTCAGTAAAATGAACAAGAATGACAGATACTCAATAAAATGAACAAAATATTCAGTAAAATGAATAAAAACGACAAAAAAAATTCTGAAAAATAACCAAAATATTCAAGAAGATTGACAAAAATAACCAAAATAAACATCAACTGTAGAATAAGAAACTAATTAAACAAAAGTGAATAAAATGAAGAGAAATTACAAAAAAAATATTCAGTGAAATATCCTTACTTTTATTCCAGAGTCGTTTACTTGTTTTTTCTTTTCCAACAAAGAAAAAAATATTTTTTTATATCCAAATACAACTTTTAATTAAACACATACTTTATAAAAAAAAAAACCAAGTAGGGCAGTGTGGTTTTAGAGGGTGATATTCCAGATGTCCACCAGGTGGCAGCAGCAGCTTCAGCTTCAGGACCTGCTCACATGTTCTGCACAAACACACCCTGTTGAGCAGCATTAATAACATTTATTTCAATTCAATTTTATTTATAGATCCCAAATCATAAGGTCGTCTCACAGGGCTTTACAGGATTAATTAGAACAAAAGTCCAAAGCTGTTCTGAGACCCTCCCTCTGTCCTAAGACCCTCCCTCTGTCCTTAGACCCTCCCTCTGTGCTTAGACCCTCCCCCTGTCCTAAGACCCTCCTTCTGTCCTAAAACCCTCCCTCTGTCCTTAGACCCTCCCTCTGTCCTTAGACCCTCCCTCTGTCCTTAGACCCTCCCCCTGTCCTTAGACCCTCCCCCTGTCCTTAGACCCTCCCTCTGTCCTAAGACCCTCCCCCTGTCTTAAGACCCTCCCTCTGTCCTTAGACCCTCCCTCTGTCCTTAGACCCTCCCTCTGTCCTAAGACCCTCCCCCTGTCTTAAGACCCTCCCTCTGTCCTAAGACCCTCCCCCTGTCTTAAGACCCTCCCTCTGTCCTTAGACCCTCCCTCTGTCCTAAGACCCTCCCTCTGGCCTAAGACCCTCCCTCTGTCCTAAAACCCTCCCTCTGTCCTTAGACCCTCCCTCTGTCCTTAGACCCTCCCTCTGTCCTTAGACCCTCCCTCTGTCCCAAGACCCTCCCTCTGTCCTAAGACCCTCCCCCTGTGCTTAGCTCCTTTTCCACAGCAGGAAAAAATCCTAAAGGTAAAGTACTTTATTTGTCATTATACACTAAACAACAAAACATGTCACCTGCCTTTCACTCAGACTTGATGTCATTGGGGTAACAAGGGAGGGGGGAGTAACCTCTAAGGAGCAGTGGGCAACCATGGGTGGCACCCGTGAACCCATTTCCTGCTGTAGAACCAGGCTAATGGTCAAAATCACCTGCTGGAGCATGTGACCCTGACAAACATGTTTTTGGCTGATGGGGGGGAACTGGAGCACCTGGAGGAAACCCATACAGTCACAGAGAGAGGAACATGTAAGAGAGGAACATGTAAGAGAAGAACATGTAAGAGAAGAACATGTAAGAGAGGAACATGTAAGAGAAGAACATGTAAGAGAGGAACATGTAAGAGAAGAACATGTAAGAGAGGAACATGTAAGAGAAGAACATGTAAGAGAGGAACATGTAAGAGAAGAACATGTAAGAGAAGAACATGTAAGAGAAGAACATGTAAGAGAAGAACATGTAAGAGAAGAACATGTAAGAGAAGAACATGTAAGAGAAGAACATGTAAGAGAAGAACATGTAAGAGAAGAACATGTAAGAGAGGAACATGTAAGAGAAGAACATGTAAGAGAAGAACATGTAAGAGAAGAACATGTAAGAGAAGAACATGTAAGAGAAGAACATGTAAGAGAAGAACATGTAAGAGAGGAACATGTAAGAGAAGAACATGTAAGAGAAGAACATGTAAGAGAAGAACATGTAAGAGAAGAACATGTAAGAGAAGAACATGTAAGAGAAGAACATGTAAGAGAGGAACATGTAAGAGAAGAACATGTAAGAGAGGAACATGTAAGAGAAGAACATGTAAGAGAAGAACATGTAAGAGAAGAACATGTAAGAGAGGAACATGTAGAGAGGAACATGTAAGAGAAGAACATGTAAGAGAGGAACATGTAAGAGAGGAACATGTAAGAGAAGAACATGTAAGAGAGGAACACGTAAGAGAAGAACATGTAAGAGAGGAACATGTAAGAGAAGAACATGTAAGAGAAGAACATGTAAGAGAAGAACACGTAAGAGAGGAACATGTAAGAGAGGAACACGTAAGAGAACATGTAAGAGAAGAACATGTAAGAGAGGAACATGTAAGAGAGGAACATGTAAGAGAAGAACATGTAAGAGAGGAACATGTAAGAGAGGAACATGTAAGAGAAGAACATGTAAGAGAGGAACATGTAAGAGAAGAACATGTAAGAGAAGAACATGTAAGAGAAGAACATGTAAGAGAGGAACATGTAAGAGAAGAACATGTAAGAGAAGAACATGTAAGAGAGGAACATGTAAGAGAGGAACACGTAAGAGAACATGTAAGAGAAGAACATGTAAGAGAGGAACATGTAAGAGAGGAACATGTAAGAGAAGAACATGTAAGAGAGGAACATGTAAGAGAGGAACATGTAAGAGAAGAACATGTAAGAGAGGAACATGTAAGAGAAGAACATGTAAGAGAAGAACATGTAAGAGAAGAACATGTAAGAGAGGAACATGTAAGAGAAGAACATGTAAGAGAAGAACATGTAAGAGAGGAACATGTAAGAGAAGAACATGTAAGAGAAGAACATGTAAGAGAAGAACATGTAAGAGAGGAAAATGTAGAGAGGAACATGTAAGAGAAGAACATGTAAGAGAGGAACATGTAAGAGAGGAACACGTAAGAGAACACGTAAGAGAGGAACATGTAAGAGAAGAACATGTAAGAGAGGAACATGTAAGAGAAGAACATGTAAGAGAAGAACATGTAAGAGAAGAACATGTAAGAGAGGAACATGTAAGAGAGGAACATGTAAGAGAAGAACATGTAAGAGAAGAACATGTAAGAGAGGAACATGTAAGAGAGGAACACGTAAGAGAACACGTAAGAGAGGAACATGTAAGAGAAGAACATGTAAGAGAGGAACATGTAAGAGAAGAACATGTAAGAGAAGAACATGTAAGAGAAGAACATGTAAGAGAGGAACATGTAAGAGAACACGTAAGAGAGGAACATGTAAGAGAGGAACACGTAAGAGAGGAACACGTAAGAGAGGAACATGTAAGAGAGGAACATGTAAGAGAAGAACATGTAGAGAAGAACATGTAGAGAGGAACATGTAAGAGAGGAACATGTAGAGAGGAACATGTAAGAGAGGAACATGTAGAGAGGAACATGTAAGAGAGGAACATGTAGAGAGGAACATGTAGAGAGGAACATGTAGAGAGGAACATGTAAGAGAGGAACATGTAGAGAGGAACATGTAGAGAGGAACATGTAGAGAAGAACATGTAGAGAGGAACATGTAAGAGAGGAACATGTAGAGAGGAACATGTAGAGAGGAACATGTAGAGAGGAACATGTAGAGAGGAACATGTAGAGAGGAACACGTAAGAGAATAACATGTAGAGAGGAACACGTAAGAGAGGAACATGTAAAAGAACATCATGTAAGAGAGGAACATGTAAAAGAAGAACATGTAAGAGAGGAACATGTAGAGAGGAACATGTAGAGAGGAACACGTAAGAGAATAACATGTAGAGAGGAACATGTAAGAGAGGAAAACGTAAGAGAGGAACATGTAAGAGAGGAACACGTAAGAGAGGAACATGTAAAAGAAGAACATGTAAGAGAGGAACATGTAAGAGAAGAACATGTAAGAGAGGAACATGTAGAGAAGAACATGTAAGAGAGGAACACGTAAGAGAATAACATGTAGAGAGGAACATGTAAGAGAGGAACACGTAAGAGAGGAACATGTAAGAGAAGAACATGTAAGAGAAGAACATGTAAGAGAGGAACATGTAAGAGAGGAACACGTAGAGAGGAACATGTAAGAGAGGAACACGTAAGAGAACACGTAAGAGAGGAACATGTAGAGAGGAACATGTAAGAGAGGAACACGTAAGAGAGGAACACGTAAGAGAACACGTAAGAGAGTAACATGTAAGAGAGGAACATGTAGAGAGGAACATGTAGAGAGGAACATGTAAGAGAGGAACATGTAGAGAGGAACATGTAAGAGAGGAACACGTAGAGAGGAACATGTAAGAGAGGAACATGTAGAGAGGAACATGTAGAGAGGAACATGTAAGAGAGGAACACGTAAGAGATTAACATGTAAGAGAGGAACATGTAGAGAGGAACATGTAGAGAGGAACATGTAAGAGAGGAACATGTAAGAGAAGAACATGTAAGAGAAGAACATGTAAGAGAGGAACACGTAAGAGAGGAACATGTAACAGAGGAACATGTAAGAGAAGAACATGTAAGAGAAGAACATGTAAGAGAGGAACACGTAAGAGAGGAACATGTAAGAGAGGAACATGTAAGAGAGGAACACGTAGAGAGGAACATGTAAGAGAGGAACATGTAACAGAGGAACATGTAAGAGAAGAACATGTAAGAGAAGAACATGTAAGAGAGGAACACGTAAGAGAGGAACATGTAAGAGAGGAACATGTAGAGAGGAACATGTAAGAGAGGAACACGTAGAGAGGAACATGTAAGAGAGGAACATGTAACAGAGGAACATGTAAGAGAAGAACATGTAAGAGAAGAACATGTAAGAGAGGAACACGTAAGAGAGGAACATGTAAGAGAGGAACATGTAAGAGAAGAACATGTAAGAGAAGAACATGTAAGAGAGGAACATGTAAGAGAGGAACATGTAAGAGAGGAACACGTAAGAGAGGAACATGTAAGAGAAGAACACGTAAGAGAGGAACATGTAAGAGAGGAACATGTAAGAGAAGAACATGTAAGAGAGGAACACGTAAGAGAGGAACATGTAAGAGAGGAACATGTAAGAGAGGAACACGTAAGAGAACACGTAAGAGAAGAACATGTAAGAGAGGAACATGTAAGAGAAGAACATGTAAGAGAAGAACATGTAAGAGAAGAACATGTAAGAGAGGAACATGTAAGAGAGGAACATGTAAGAGAAGAACATGTAAGAGAAGAACATGTAAGAGAGGAACATGTAAGAGAGGAACACGTAAGAGAACACGTAAGAGAGGAACATGTAAGAGAAGAACATGTAAGAGAGGAACATGTAAGAGAAGAACATGTAAGAGAAGAACATGTAAGAGAAGAACATGTAAGAGAAGAACATGTAAGAGAGGAACATGTAAGAGAAGAACATGTAAGAGAAGAACATGTAAGAGAAGAACATGTAAGAGAGGAACATGTAAGAGAAGAACATGTAAGAGAGGAACATGTAAGAGAACACGTAAGAGAGGAACATGTAAGAGAGGAACACGTAAGAGAGGAACACGTAAGAGAGGAACATGTAAGAGAGGAACATGTAAGAGAAGAACATGTAGAGAAGAACATGTAGAGAGGAACATGTAAGAGAGGAACATGTAGAGAGGAACATGTAAGAGAGGAACATGTAGAGAGGAACATGTAAGAGAGGAACATGTAGAGAGGAACATGTAAGAGAGGAACATGTAGAGAGGAACATGTAGAGAGGAACATGTAGAGAGGAACATGTAAGAGAGGAACATGTAGAGAGGAACATGTAGAGAGGAACATGTAGAGAAGAACATGTAGAGAGGAACATGTAAGAGAGGAACATGTAGAGAGGAACATGTAGAGAGGAACATGTAGAGAGGAACATGTAGAGAGGAACATGTAGAGAGGAACACGTAAGAGAATAACATGTAGAGAGGAACACGTAAGAGAGGAACATGTAAAAGAACATCATGTAAGAGAGGAACATGTAAAAGAAGAACATGTAAGAGAGGAACATGTAGAGAGGAACATGTAGAGAGGAACACGTAAGAGAATAACATGTAGAGAGGAACATGTAAGAGAGGAACACGTAAGAGAGGAACATGTAAGAGAGGAACACGTAAGAGAGGAACATGTAAAAGAAGAACATGTAAGAGAGGAACATGTAAGAGAAGAACATGTAAGAGAGGAACATGTAGAGAAGAACATGTAAGAGAGGAACACGTAAGAGAATAACATGTAGAGAGGAACATGTAAGAGAGGAACACGTAAGAGAGGAACATGTAAGAGAAGAACATGTAAGAGAAGAACATGTAAGAGAGGAACATGTAAGAGAGGAACACGTAGAGAGGAACATGTAAGAGAGGAACACGTAAGAGAACACGTAAGAGAGGAACATGTAGAGAGGAACATGTAAGAGAGGAACATGTAAGAGAGGAACACGTAAGAGAGGAACACGTAAGAGAACACGTAAGAGAGTAACATGTAAGAGAGGAACATGTAGAGAGGAACATGTAGAGAGGAACATGTAAGAGAGGAACATGTAGAGAGGAACATGTAAGAGAGGAACACGTAGAGAGGAACATGTAAGAGAGGAACATGTAGAGAGGAACATGTAGAGAGGAACATGTAAGAGAGGAACACGTAAGAGATTAACATGTAAGAGAGGAACATGTAGAGAGGAACATGTAGAGAGGAACATGTAAGAGAGGAACATGTAAGAGAAGAACATGTAAGAGAAGAACATGTAAGAGAGGAACACGTAAGAGAGGAACATGTAACAGAGGAACATGTAAGAGAAGAACATGTAAGAGAAGAACATGTAAGAGAGGAACACGTAAGAGAGGAACATGTAAGAGAGGAACATGTAAGAGAGGAACACGTAGAGAGGAACATGTAAGAGAGGAACATGTAACAGAGGAACATGTAAGAGAAGAACATGTAAGAGAAGAACATGTAAGAGAGGAACACGTAAGAGAGGAACATGTAAGAGAGGAACATGTAGAGAGGAACATGTAAGAGAGGAACACGTAGAGAGGAACATGTAAGAGAGGAACATGTAACAGAGGAACATGTAAGAGAAGAACATGTAAGAGAAGAACATGTAAGAGAGGAACACGTAAGAGAGGAACATGTAAGAGAGGAACATGTAAGAGAAGAACATGTAAGAGAAGAACATGTAAGAGAGGAACATGTAAGAGAGGAACATGTAAGAGAGGAACACGTAAGAGAGGAACATGTAAGAGAAGAACACGTAAGAGAGGAACATGTAAGAGAGGAACATGTAAGAGAAGAACATGTAAGAGAGGAACACGTAAGAGAGGAACATGTAAGAGAGGAACATGTAACAGAGGAACATGTAAGAGAGGAACACGTAGAGAGGAACATGTAAGAGAGGAACATGTAACAGAGGAACATGTAAGAGAAGAACATGTAAGAGAAGAACATGTAAGAGAGGAACACGTAAGAGAGGAACATGTAAGAGAGGAACATGTAAGAGAAGAACATGTAGAGAGGAACACGTAGGAGAGGAACATATAAGAGAGGAACACGTAAGAGAACATGTAAGAGAAGAACATGTAAGAGAGGAACATGTAAGAGAGGAACACGCAGAGAGGAACATGTAAGAGAGGAACATGTAAGAGAGGAACACGTAGAGAGGAACATGTAAGAGAAGAACATGTAAGAGAGGAACACGTAAGAGAAGAACATGTAAGAGAAGAACATGTAAGAGAGGAACACGTAAGAGAAGAACATGTAAGAGAGGAACACGTAGAGAGGAACATGTAAGAGAAGAACATGTAAGAGAGGAACACGTAAGAGAAGAACATGTAAGAGAGGAACACGTAGAGAGGAACATGTAAGAGAAGAACATGTAAGAGAGGAACACGTAGAGAGGAACACGTAGAGAGGAACATGTAAGAGAGGAACACGCAGAGAGGAACATGTAAGAGAGGAACATGTAAGAGAGGAACACGTAGAGAGGAACATGTAAGAGAAGAACATGTAAGAGAGGAACACGTAAGAGAAGAACATGTAAGAGAAGAACATGTAAGAGAGGAACACGTAAGAGAAGAACATGTAAGAGAAGAACATGTAAGAGAGGAACACGTAAGAGAGGAACACGTAGAGAGGAACATGTAAGAGAAGAACATGTAAGAGAGGAACACGTAAGAGAAGAACATGTAAGAGAGGAACACGTAGAGAGGAACATGTAAGAGAAGAACATGTAAGAGAGGAACACATAGAGAGGAACACGTAGAGAGGAACACGTAGAGAGGAACATGTAAGAGAGGAACATGTAAGAGAAGAACATGTAAGAGAGGAACACGTAAGAGAAGAACATGTAAGAGAGGAACATGTAAGAGAGGAACACGTAGAGAGGAACATGTAAGAGAGGAACATGTAAGAGAGGAACATGTAAGAGAGGAACATGTAAGAGAGGAACATGTAAGAGAGGAACACGTAAGAGAGGAACACGTAGAGAGGAACACGTAAGAGAACATGTAAGAGAAGAACATGTAAGAGAGGAACATGTAAGAGAGGAACACGTAGAGAGGAACATGTAAGAGAGGAACATGTAAGAGAGGAACACGTAAGAGAGGAACACGTAGAGAGGAACATGTAAGAGAGGAACACGCAGAGAGGAACATGTAAGAGAGGAACATGTAAGAGAGGAACACGTAGAGAGGAACACGTAAGAGAAGAACATGTAAGAGAAGAACATGTAAGAGAGGAACACGTAAGAGAAGAACATGTAAGAGAGGAACACGTAGAGAGGAACATGTAAGAGAAGAACATGTAAGAGAGGAACACGTAAGAGAAGAACATGTAAGAGAGGAACACGTAGAGAGGAACATGTAAGAGAAGAACATGTAAGAGAGGAACACGTAGAGAGGAACATGTAAGAGAAGAACATGTAAGAGAGGAACACGTAGAGAGGAACACGTAGAGAGGAACACGTAGAGAGGAACATGTAAGAGAGGAACATGTAAGAGAAGAACATGTAAGAGAGGAACACGTAAGAGAAGAACATGTAAGAGAGGAACATGTAAGAGAGGAACATGTAAGAGAGGAACACGTAGAGAGGAACATGTAAGAGAGGAACATGTAAGAGAGGAACATGTAAGAGAGGAACACGTAAGAGAACATGTAAGAGAAGAACATGTAAGAGAGGAACATGTAAGAGAGGAACACGTAGAGAGGAACATGTAAGAGAGGAACATGTAAGAGAGGAACACGTAGAGAGGAACACGTAGAGAGGAACACGTAGAGAGGAACATGTAAGAGAAGAACATGTAAGAGAGGAACACGTAGAGAGGAACACGTAGAGAGGAACATGTAAGAGAGGAACATGTAAGAGAGGAACATGTAAGAGAGGAACATGTAAGAGAGGAACATGTAAGAGAGGAACATGTAAGAGAAGAACATGTAAGAGAGGAACATGTAAGAGAAGAACATGTAAGAGAGGAACATGTAAGAGAAGAACATGTAAGAGAGGAACATGTAAGAGAGGAACACGTAGAGAGGAACATGTAAGAGAGGAACATGTAAGAGAGGAACATGTAAGAGAGGAACATGTAAGAGAGGAACACGTAAGAGAACATGTAAGAGAAGAACATGTAAGAGAGGAACATGTAAGAGAGGAACACGTAGAGAGGAACATGTAAGAGAGGAACATGTAAGAGAGGAACACGTAAGAGAGGAACACGTAGAGAGGAACATGTAAGAGAGGAACACGCAGAGAGGAACATGTAAGAGAGGAACATGTAAGAGAGGAACACGTAGAGAGGAACATGTAAGAGAAGAACATGTAAGAGAGGAACACGTAAGAGAAGAACATGTAAGAGAAGAACATGTAAGAGAGGAACACGTAAGAGAAGAACATGTAAGAGAGGAACACGTAGAGAGGAACATGTAAGAGAAGAACATGTAAGAGAGGAACACGTAAGAGAAGAACATGTAAGAGAGGAACACGTAGAGAGGAACATGTAAGAGAAGAACATGTAAGAGAGGAACACGTAGAGAGGAACACGTAGAGAGGAACACGTAGAGAGGAACATGTAAGAGAGGAACATGTAAGAGAAGAACATGTAAGAGAGGAACACGTAAGAGAAGAACATGTAAGAGAGGAACATGTAAGAGAGGAACACGTAGAGAGGAACATGTAAGAGAGGAACATGTAAGAGAGGAACATGTAAGAGAGGAACATGTAAGAGAGGAACACGTAAGAGAACATGTAAGAGAAGAACATGTAAGAGAGGAACATGTAAGAGAGGAACACGTAGAGAGGAACATGTAAGAGAGGAACATGTAAGAGAGGAACACGTAGAGAGGAACACGTAGAGAGGAACATGTAAGAGAAGAACATGTAAGAGAGGAACACGTAGAGAGGAACACGTAGAGAGGAACACGTAGAGAGGAACACGTAGAGAGGAACATGTAAGAGAGGAACATGTAAGAGAGGAACATGTAAGAGAGGAACATGTAAGAGAGGAACATGTAGAGAGGAACATGTAAGAGAGGAACACGTAAGAGAACACGTAAGAGAGGAACATGTAAGAGAGGAACATGTAGAGAGGAACATGTAAGAGAGGAACATGTAAGAGAACACGTAAGAGAGGAACATGTAAGAGAGGAACATGTAGAGAGGAACATGTAAGAGAGGAACACGTAGAGAGGAACACGTAGAGAGGAACACGTAGAGAGGAACATGTAAGAGAGGAACATGTAAGAGAGGAACATGTAAGAGAGGAACATGTAAGAGAGGAACATGTAGAGAGGAACATGTAAGAGAGGAACACGTAAGAGAGGAACATGTAAGAGAAGAACATGTAAGAGAGGAACATGTAAACACCGTAGAAAGACCCACATGGTCTGGGAATCAAACCCAGTCTTCTGCTGTGAGGCAGGAGTGCTAACTGCTCAGCCGCTAGGGGTGCTAGCGTGGCTAGGCTAAAGGTAACAGGCCAAACAATGGTTTTCCAGTCATTTTCAAAATAAAAGCATGAAGTGGGTTCGGGTTACATATGACTCCTCTACTGCCTCCTGCTCTCCTTCGCTCTCCCCTTTATTTCTCTCTCTGTGTCACCCCCCACCCCCCCCCCCACCCCCAGTGGAGGACCTTGTTTTCCTCTTTCATCAGCTTCTTTTTCTTTACATTGCAATAATATGACAGTTTAATTTACATCTGCTACTTTACTCATAGAAATAAATCAATAGCACTTGTAATGATAGTGAATTAATAATGATAACAATACCAACAACGATAATACAAAAAATATGACCGGAAATAATTAATCAAATAAATAACCATAAGAAGAGAAAATACAATACACTAAAATACAAATCATATAACAAATTTTAAAGGAAATATATATTTTATCAATGACTTTTTGTGTTAGTTCATTATATTCTTTATCTTCACTCAATACGTTTGATCCAGTGTTTTCTATACATTTAATTTTTAACTCCCAACATCTGATTATTATTGTTATTACTATTATTATGGTTAATGTGTGAGTACACTACACACTGCATAATGCCCCCCCCCATGTCAATGTCTGAAGTCCAAAGGGGTCCCCAGCCAAAAAGGAACCACTGCCCTAAAGGTTAAAAAACAAAACAAAGCAATGGTCTTAGACCCCAGATTAGTTGGGGGTCACAGTCCTGTGGTGAAACATGAGGCTCAGGTGAACAGGTCAAAGGTCACCCACATACTGTGTGTTTAGATCATTGTTTTAGTTGGAACGTCCACGTGGAATATTTGTGTTCTTGTCTGAAACAGAGGTTACATTTTTTTTACGCAGACTGAGATTGTATGGTGTGAACAAGGTACAAGTACAATATACAACTATATTGTATTGTAAACAAACAAACAAACAAACAAACACCAGTATTTTCTTGTTCTTCAGTTAAAACATAAACATGTTCGAAACCTGAATAATGAATATTTCTGTTTTTCATCAGTAGTTTCTCCTCACATATGACTCCTCTACTGTCTCCTGCTCTACCTCTCTCACCCCATCTCTCACTCCTCTCTCTACCCCCCCTCTATTTCTCTCTCTCTCTCTCTCTCTCTGTCACTCCTCTCACTCACTCACCCCCCCTCACTCCTCTCTCTACTCTAACCCCCCCCCCTCTCTGTCACTCCTCTCACTCAGTCACCGCCCCCCTCTCCCTCTCCCTCTCTCTCCCTCCCTCTCTCTCTCTCTCTCCCTCCCTCTCTTTCTCTCTCTCTCTCTCGCTCCCTCCTCTCTCTCTCTCTCTCTCTCTCTCTCTCTCTCTCTCTCTCTCCCTCCCTCTCTTTCTCTCTCTCTCTCTCTCTCTCTCTCCCTCCCTCCCTCCCTCCCTCTCTCTCCCTCTCTCTCTCTCTCTCTCTCTCTCTCTCTCTCTCTCTCTCTCTCTCTCTCTCTCTCTCTCAGTCTCTTCTCGGTGCTTCCATAAATAACCCACAGTGGGTTCCTTTACACCGGGTGTCCAGGCTCTCCATCCTGCTCCTTCTCCCGGTGTTCCTCCTGGCTGGTCCTCCTCCTCGCGGTGCTCCCTCGCGCTCCTCTCATGCCACCGTGACGCGTGGATCCGCGGCGGTTAGAGCTGGACCGATCGGATGCTGAGCATGGCGTTTACCGGGGACGCGGACCCGTTCACCGCTGCCATACCGGCCACCAAAGTGGAGCTGACGGTCTCGTGTCGGTGAGTAGGACTCAACTGCGCCTGCGTCAATTCTGATGTCTGGCTTCGTGCTCACATTGTTTGGTTGTAAAGTCAAACATGTCCAAAAAGGTGGTCTGGTAAGGTCTGAGGTGGTCTGTGCTGGTCTGATAAGGTCTGAGGTGGTCTGTGCTGGTCTGTGCTGGTCTGAGGTGGTCTAAGGTGGTCTGTGCTGGTGTGAGGAGGTATGAGGTGGTCTGACGAGGTCTGTGCTGGTCTGAGGTGGTCTGTGGTGGTCTATGATGGCCAAGGTTCCCATAATTCCTTGAGTTTCATTTGGGTTAAAAAGGACAAACATTAAAGTTCAGTAATTTAATTTTCATTCAGATTCTTTAAAATCATCCATTGAAAACACAATTAAACCTAAAATATTTTAGCTTCAGTTTTTTTTACTGTAGAAAATTCTGCAAAAAAAACAAAAACAAATTAAAAAGTAATTCATAAAACATCTGGAAATGGATCAAACTAATACAGAGTTATTTTTTTATTTAAAAATGTTAAATATGTTTTAGAATAAATTATTACAACTTCATTTCCTGAAGGAATGTGTTTGTGTTTGTCTTTTGTCGGATCGCTGGAGTTGTTTTTGGTGAAAGGAAGAAATATTTGCTGTTCACTTCATATGTGGAATCTGTTTATCAGTGTTTGTGGACTGAATCACTTCCACTAAAGCTCCTCCCATTTTATCTTAAAGCTCCTCCCATTTTGTGTGAGCAAGGCAGTGGTTCCCAGCCCTGGTCCTCCAGTACTACTATCCTGCATGTTTTAGATCCTGCAGAGCTGGATGACAGGCTGATCATTTGAATCAGGTGTTTGTTAGAGGGATACATCTAAAACATGCAGGATAATGGTACTGGAGGACCAGGGTTGGGAACCACTAGCCTAGGATCTAGACTGTCCCCAGTGGCCGCAAACTGCATTTGCTACGGGGGCAGTCTAGAAAGTCTAGGCGAATTTGTGGGCGGGATAACCGCTGTCTGTCAAGTTTTCTCTTTACACAACGCTACGCTATTGGATAAATCAAACTTTTGCCATACCCGGTGGGCAAAACTCCGACAACGTCCCTTTTTTCCAAAAACTGCTTAAGTGCCGTTTTCTGCTCCTCTCGCAGGGAAAACTGTAATTTTAAATCACCTAGCGTTGCTGCCAAAGCCAGCTCCAATGGTTGTTCCTGGTGATGAGCCATGTTGTCTAGCAGCTAGCAACTGGTGTTACGGCAATGTGTGCTAGCTAGCAGCTACGCCTTCTTCTTCTCTTTGGTGTGCTAGCTGCTACGTCTCTGCGACTACAACATTACGTGTCGTATTTGTGTCGTCATGAGGCAGGGCGGGCTCCAATCCCGCCCCTCGCGATTTGATTGGTCCAACCCATTTTGGATTTTCAGATCCTAGGCTGTCTAGTCTGTCTCCCCGTAGCAAATACCATTTGCGGCCACTGGGGACAGACTAGATCCTAGGCTAGGGAACCACTGGAGTAAGGGACTTTCCCCGTTGCCTGGGAAACCAGCCTGGAGTTACACACGCAGACGCAGACAGACACAGAGCTGACTTGGAGTAAAGTGTGTCTGAATGTTAAACCATGGCTCTGAACTACTGTAAATAATTGGTGAAAACAAAGGTGATCATGAGCAGTGCTAGAAATAATGGGAATAATGCAGCTCCATTTCGAGTAAAGGAGTAATTACTTCATCCATAACTGTATCACCGTTATCTTTATTCTAGAAATAATGTGACACGTTACAGGTGCGTTCTTGGACTTTTTGGGGGGAACTACTTTTGACAGGGCCATGAGTTAACCCGTTCCACTCAGGCGTGTGTCTCCATACAGAAATGGAACCTTTCGATGGCGTCAGTTGCTATGGTAACGTTGCTATGGTAACGTCACTAACAAAAAGTGCCAAAACAAAGCCACAGCAGAGGAGGAAATGACAAGACTCGATGTGGACTAGGGATGACCGATCACTGAGTCTCATTAACTGGTTGAAGTCACACACACACACACACACACAGCCATACACACTGCTGCGCTTCAGTCACTCTTTAAACACGAGTCACACTGCGAGGTCGAGGGATTTTAAGCTCCTTTTAAACCATCACACATAGAGAAAACATTCAATATTCCAGGAAATTCTGCTGCTAAATATGGTGTAAAAAACTGGCTATACTGTCTATACTGGCTAAAGCAGTATAGACTACTTTAGCCATAGTCCACCTGTCATGTCATTTTCAGTAGGTCTGTCAGATGATAACACAACTCATCCACCGCGTTGTTGGGTTGTCATGGCAACAACTTAATGTCCCAGGCTGTAGCTGCTATAGAAGTTCTAATATTGTGTTTTTTTTTTTATTGAGCAAACGTTCTAAACTGGTGCGAGGCCATATAGTACCACATAGATTCATTGAGGAAGCATCTTAAATCACATCCAAAGTAACATCACAGAATAAGGATGGATATCCTGTTTAGCGAATTTTTTTTTTCATTTCTTTGACATTTTTAAGCAAAAAAAAAAAGTAACGCAAAAATACTTTTCCTGGCAACTAATTAGTTTGCTAGTGGAATTAACTTGTACTTGTAATTAATTACTTTTTCAAAGTAGTTTACCCAGCACTGATCATGAGTAACAGGAGGATCTGAGGGAAAAGTAGATATATTTATTTTTCCTGTACTGTGAAAAATAAGTGAGATACAGCAGTTTTAAAACCACTAAACTCACCAAAATGAAGCAGATCTGTTAGTCTGTCAGTCATGTTAAAGCCCCGCCCACAGTGTTTGTCAATCATGTTAAAGCTCCTCCCACAGTCTTAATTGTCTGCAGGTGTTTCATAGTGCCAGGAGCACTGTTGCCATGGTGATGAGCAGTGGCGGGAACTTCAAAGGGCAGACTCATAGACAGCTCCACACTCTGTTACATGGAAAAAATAGGTGTGAACATACTGCCGAACTACTGCCATTTTTGGTAAAAGTGTAAATAATTGGTGAAAACAAAGTTGATGATGAGTGACAGGAGGGTGTGAGGAACAAGTACATGTACTTTTTATGTGTGTACTGTGAAAAATAAGTGAGTTAGAACAATTTCAAAAACACTGAACTCAACATGAGACAGAAATGATTTTTCCAATAGAAGTCTATTGACAGAAATCCCTGACATCATCCCAAACAGGTTCCTGTCATTTCACTTTAAAAAGAGCTAGATCTTCAAACCCTGGTTTGTTTGAATTCTCACAACCATGGCAACATTTGTGGAAAAGATTGTTTGTCTACTATTTATGGTTTTGCCGTGAGGACGAGTTATTGAGACATTTTTCAGCTTAATTTTTTCTTCTCTCGTGCTCTAGCGATGACATCACCCACTGATAAAAAGTCAGATTTTGGTCTTTTCAGGGTGGATTTACTGAGTTCTCTATCGACAACCGTAAATCACACCCTCATGACAATCACATCCTAAAGACACCACAAAAATGACTGTGTTTGAAAGTTTAAATGAAGTCTGTGCCACAAAGTATGAAGAAGTAGTAGCGTTAGCAATACAAGCCATATGTTGTCTGTCCCATTAAGAATGAATGAGGTTTTATTTGGCATAATAATGACAAATCTGTACGACATATCGGAATTATGAGACCACACGTGTAATCTCTGGGCCAATCTGACTAATTTTTACTATTTACTGCAAAACACTACGATGTATGGTTTGGGAGTTATAGCCGCGTAAACATGGCTCAATTCATTTTGGATGGACATTTTTGACTGGTTTTTCACATTTTTTATGAAATCTGTGCATTACAATGTCAATCCTGACCGATAGCACATCTTTTGCGACCACGCTGCACATCATTAACATTTTGGGTAAATTTACAGCGGTTCAGGGTGCATTTTTTTTGCGGAATCAAAAGTCAGTCAGAAGAAGTCATAATAAATACGACAAACAATATACCCCTGTGCATTGCATGAAAGCACACGGGGAAGTATGAACAAGCATCACTTGGCATATTGTTAAACTGAGCTTTGTGAACAAACTGAACATAATGTTTAGTAGTGTTTTATTTTTTTTGTTGCAGAACAGTAAATTTTTATTGCTTTATTTTCAGGACTTGATGACGTCGCCCTCATAATCTATAGAATATAGAGTTTATTTGGGTTTGAACTGAAAACAGAAGGGTTCTTTTCATTAAATTAAATATCTAGACTGTGAGGGACTGGTTTTATTATTTATGGCCTAAATGTTTCATCAGTAAAATGGAAAGAACCATCATTTACATCATAAACCAAGTTAATGTGTGAACAAATGATTCAGGTGTTTAATACTGAGCTCATTTTCCTTCAAGGTCAGAAAACATTCAACGTCTTGTAACAACTGATCCACAATAAAACTAAAGAAATTTTGGTCTTCTTTTCTCGTTTAACTGAAGATTTTGTTCGTTTTTGTTCATTTTATTAATTGTTTAGGTAATGTTTATTCATTGTACTGACTATTTTGGTCATTTTTCTTCCTTTTACTGCATATTTTGTTCATGTTCTTGATTAATTTTGTCATTTTTGTTTGTTTTATTCAATATTTTGCTCATTTTTATTCATTTTCTTGATTATTTTGGTAAGTTTTTTTTTTATTTTCTTGAGTATTTTATTCATTTTTGTTCCTTTTACTGAATATTTGGATCAGTTTTCTTCATTATTTTGTTCATATTTGTTTAAGTATGTTATTATTCTACACATTTGCTGTTTGTTTTGGTCCATGTTGTAACCAGCATATATGTAGAATAACTAACACACCATCGTATATATTAAAAACATGAACTAACCAGCATTAAAGTCAGATGTTTTATGATTCATCTTATTAAACTTTGGAAGATTTAACACATTAAATGTTTGAAGAAGAGACTTTCTAAAAAAAATGTGTAGATCAATTTAATGGATGTGTTCAGTTGAATGGCGTCACCATCAGTCAATTTCCTGGTTGCTATATAAATGAACATTTTCCTTTTCATGGACTTAATTTTCACCCAAAAGCTTGAGGCAAAGAATAGCAGCGAACTGTCTTTATTAGAATCAACTATTTATTTCTGCTCCACCTGATACTCATCCGGTTAACGTTCTATTAAACACTGACGGAATAAATGACTGACTTTATGGTGTTTACTACCTGCTTTATGGCCTTTAATCCTGTTAAAAACTCTGTTATTTCTGCACATGATGAGCAGAAGAAATGAAAGTTTAAAGTTAAAGAAATAAAAACTGATGCTGTTGTCATTGGCAGGGGTGGATCTAGACAATCTGAGGCCCCTGTGCCAAATATAGACATGGGGCCCCTCATTCTGGAAACACACACATACACTAAATAATGGAGAGAGAGAGAGAGATAGAGATAGAGAGGGAGAGAAACAGAGGAGAGAGAGAGAGAGTTTATTCTCTGTTAGTTTATCAGTGGACAGTTTGTATAAAACCAATAATGTTTTATTTTAGTGTAAATGGTGACATTTCTGTCCACATTCTGCTCTAAACAGTTGAATTTTCTGGATCATATTTGAGCAGAAAACAGCCTTGAGAGTTTTTCTGGTGGATGAGCTGGTGGGTGGTGTGATTTTCCCACTTTGGGTTTGCAGTTTGGCAGATGCACTGAGGCGTTGGGTCTGGATACAACCCATCCTTTAGAAGTAGACCATCACTCAATAACACTGACCCCCCCTGTAGATACATGGGCCAGGGTTCAGGGGTTAGGGGTCAGGGGTTAGGGTTCGGTCAACATGTGTTCAAACAACATTGAGACATGTATTAAGGAAGGCCAACCAATCACAGAGCAGAGTGGGAGGGGGTTTGTTTGTGAAGGTGCTGGTGATCACGTTGTTCTGTCACCTGATCTGAAACCCAGAGATGTTCTTGACCTTTGGCCACAAAAGGGAAGAAGTGCGTCCGCTTGAAGAATTGACGTGTTGCGAAGTGGCGTTATCGAATGTGGACGACGACCTGCTGAGAGAACGGTCGATGTGTCACCGCTAATGCTGCACTTTACACAAGAACACTGTCGAAAGAGACAAGAGGAACACTAACCAACATCTTCTGGGGTTAGAACCACAGCTGGAGGTGAAGAACATACACAGAACCTCCACCTGGATCACGTAATTTATACAGAATTTTGGCTTTTTATCTCAGGATTTTTACTTCACTTAATGCACCTTATAGTGCCGAAAATATGGTCATTTTGATTCATCTTGATTAAACACTATGTTGGTTGACACACACACACACACACACACATATATATATATATATATATATATATATATATATATATATATATATATATATATATATATATATATATGTGTATCATCATACCTTTAAAAAGTACATGTTTGACTTTACACCTGTTCCCCTTGTGCTTTATAAGGACCTCTGGAAAAAACTAATTCATATATTTATATACACATCATTTCTATTTTACTAGTGGGGACCTTTTATTACCTTTAACTCTCATGGGGACCTGAATTTTGGTCCTCAAAGTATCTGAGGTCCCCATTGTGTAACTGTGTAAATGTATCAATGTCCCCAGAAATATAGGAATACAAGCACAAATGCTATGTGTGTGTGTGTGTGTGTGTGTGGACCGTGTTTAATCATGATTAAACAAAATTACCATATTTTCTGCACTATAAGTTGCACTGGTCTATGGGTGCATTAAGTGAAGTCAAAATTATGAGATAAAAAAAACAAAATAATGAGATAAAAAGTAAAAATGCAAATAAAATGATTGTTGTGTTCAGTATAAACAGTGAAATGTGCTTTGAGTTTATTTGTCTTTCCATGTTTGTCACGTGTTTGTTTCATTTCCAGGCTGAATAAACCATCAGGTCACGTTAAACCTCAGTGTAAATGCGACTTTGACTGTGAATACGAGTCATTTTGGGACGGTCTGTTCCTTATTTTAGCCTCTAAAACACACAGTGGTAGAAAGAACAATGAGACATGGGTGATAAATGAGCTGGAAGCTGCACAGCAAACAGCACTTTTCACACTTTTTTGACATTTTTTTTCCTGCTGATTCACTATCAGACGCACCGATCAAAAGATGCATTTTCTTCCTAAATGATGCATCTGAGCTCAGGTTGTTGGTTCTCATCCTGAACATGTCAATCATCCTGTCACAGCTGATTAAACTGCAGGAAAAAATGAGCTGAATGAATGAATATGAACATGTGAATGCAAGGGTGGTTCTCTGAACTGGGTGCACATTGGAACAGTCCAACCTTCAACCCTGTGACAATCTTTCCCAGCGTTGTTTGGGTGACAGTATTATAATCACCTTGTGCGTCTGTCAGTCTGTGTGTGTGTGTCCCCGCAGAGACATATCATGCTATAACTCAATGAATTCTTGAGACATCACCAGATCTCATCAGATCTACTTAATAAATGTAGAGTTCTTTTACTTTTGGAGGAAGGGGATTTTTGTTTGAAAAGTTGACACAGTAAGAAGGGGGTGTTCTGTTTGAACATGCTTGTTGTTTTTTACTGGATGTATTCTTTTTTGATAATTTGTTTATATGTATATATGCGTCAGTGTGTGTAATATTATGATAATATATCCAGTAAGTTATAGTGTGATATGTTTATGTTTGACACAAACTGTGTTACACAAGTTAATTTTCCCACATGTCACCTTTGACCTCCAAAACTATTGGTCGTAGGTGATAACACCAAGTATGAGAATTGTATAAATTTTCATTCTGCATCATTTGGTACCAATCTGAAAGTTCTGTGACCCTCTGTTCTGGAGTTATAATCCAACCCTTTGACCTTTACTCAAATAGATCATTGCATCTGATGTACATTAGCTATATATATATATATATATATATATATATATATATATATATATATATATATATATATATATATATATATATATATATATATATATACACGCACAAATTGATTACGGGTGAGATTAATCATAAAAGTTTCAAACTGCAGTTCCTCCTTTGGCCTCATGGTGGCAGCACCACTCTAACTCTATAATTCTTTTCACGAATGACGTCTGTAAATAAAAAGAGAAAAACTGACAGTGAGGACGTCACTTCCAGGGCAGAAGGTGTTTGCAATATTTTTAAGCTGAAAATCAAGGCGCTTGTGTTTGTTTAATTTGTCCAGAGACTGCTGCCTGGTTTAAATAATTCAATGTTTATAGACACTAGCAGACAAAACATGCTAACATACGACAAGCTAACAGGAAGTGAACAAACATGAAAAGACTCGTTGACAAGTAAAGAATTAATTATTTAGTTCTAGAGATATTTTTTTGCCAATTTTCACCCTGCATTCCATACTGGAGGTAAAATAAGGCATTTTTCTGTAATATATAATATTTTGCCCATTTAAATCCGTGTCAAATGGCATTTGAAGTTATGCGTATGACGTCCCACTTTACGGCAGTCACCATTTTTACCTGTAGTGTCATTCCACCTGCTGATATCGTGTCATCTGGTCGACAGCATCAGCTGGTCTTGAGAAGCTGTTTCTGACCATTATGTAAGTTTGTAATGATATTTCAAATATATAAAACGTACATTTTTGTACGTGCTGCTTTCATGCGATTAGGGTTTGGATGTAGGTCAACAAAATCACAGTAAGTTTCAATTTCACGTCTGATATAAAATACGCAGCCATGTTATGAAAATAACAAGTATCTTTGGAATCTAGTGCACAGGTTCTTTAGAAAGTACTGAATCAATTCATCTGTTTAGCCCCATAGACCCTAATTAATTTCCCACTTGTGGAACTGCACCTTTTTATGGTGCAGTGAGCGGCAATGGAGAGTGTTCAGGCTCTAATAGAAAGCCTCTGACCAGACAAAACATGCTAACATACAACGAGCTAACAGGCTGTGTGAGCATGAGCCTGTGAGTTAAATTAATCCATCACCATGGCAACTGATGAAGTTGCCATGATAGTTGCCTATAACTGCTGGTGTGATGTATTTGTAGGTATAACATAAAATATTACTGCTTGAATGATCTTATAAAATACAAGAGTAAGAGCCATATGTTTTCATCTTAAATGTGAACAGACTTTGCTTTAGTGAGTAATAGATGAGTAATGATTCCTCATATAAGTCATGTCTAACATGAACACAAGGTTCAGATCCACAGTTTGTTCTGTTACTGATGTAACTGAGGGGAAGAAAGAACTCAAAAAATGTCTTTACACCTGAGTAATTTGATTAATTTGAACATTAAAAATGGAAAAGAAAAAGAACATGTACAGCAAAACAACAACACAGGCATATTCAAAAGCAATGGGTGGAAATTTAAACTTATAAAATCCCAAAACAAAAATCCCCTTCCTCCAAAAGAAAAAGAACACTACAGTGATTAAGTAGATCTAATACATATATCAGGGCTCATATGTTTTGAAAAAACATGGAAAAGTTTTGGAATGTGAAACATGCAAATTCCAGGCCTGGAAAGGTTTTGGAAAAGTAAAAAGACCCAGAAAGATTTGGAAAAGTCATGGATTTTTTTTTACATAAAAATAGTTTGAATGAGTGAATAAAAAGTTTATTTCATGTCGTCTGAACTTAAGTGGGTACGGACTAAAATCTGCTCAAATTAAATATAAATGCCAGGGAAGTATGGATTTAACAATGTGTGTCTTCACTGGGACATAAATGTTAATTTAATGTTGAACCACACATCGTCATTTATTTTATTGTTAAACCTCTGAGGGTAAACTTTAACACAACACTTTAACTTTTTACTCTGATTGTTTAAAGTTGACTTGCATTTTTAGGAGTATGTAGTCATGGAAATTTTGCCAAAAAGTCTTGGTTAACGTGTGTGTGAACCCTGATAAATACATCCATACAATGAAAAATGAAAACCATAAACAAGAATAAATACAGAAATGGTAACAATACTTAATGACAATAATAATAATAATAATAATATATCTGTGGAAAAAGAAGTGAAAAACACAAACGAAAATAAACCAGAATGAAAAGGAGTCCCGGCAGGTTTCCTGGGGTCACGAAATTAAAACGTGTTTCTTCTCAAAACAGTATGTAATAATAAAAATAATAATATATCTGTGGAAAAAGAACGGAATAACACAAACAAAAATAAACCAGAATGAAAAGGACCTGACATTAATAACGTACAAAGTAATATGGAGCCAAAATGATCGACTAGGAAGAAAATAAATACAGAATTATTAATCACAGAATGGCTTAGATTTGACAATAAAGCTGTTCCAGAACAGTGCATTTATGTCATTTTTACTGTTTAAAAAATGTCAGAAGGGACCACTGGTAATCTGCATATTATCACATCTGGCCTTCTCTAAAAAAAAAAAAAAAAGTTTGGGCAACTGGTTTTGGTCAAAGCCAAAGTAGTCCCGGCAGGTTTCCTTGGGTCAACAAAATAAAACCTGTTTCTTCTCAAAACAGTATGTGTTTGAGATGTGATTTATTTATACAACAAAACTGTCACAGAACAAAAATTCACACCTCGTAATTGCTTGGAGCTACTTTCTCTCAATAGCGATCAATGTGCTAGCGTTGTCACTGCTAACAGCTGTGCACCTTATCAAACTACTTTCATCAGTTGTTGGTCAGTGATAGCAGCTGCTACGTGCAGGTGCACAGCTGTTAGCAGTGACAACGCTAGCGCATTGATCGCTATTGAGAGAAAGTAGCTCCACGCAATTACGAGGTGAGTTTTTGTTCTGTGACAGTTTTTACTGGAGCAGATAACTGCATATGTAGCCAGAATCATTCACTTTATCACACAAGCACCACATTTGTTGCATATACTTTTCCAACTCCAGTTTTTCAAAAATAACACTGGCCACACAAAATTTCAAGATGATGGCTCTAAAATTCAATATGTCCTCCCAAAAATGTGTTCTTTTCTTAATAACTTGAAATGCACTGATTTTCAGTCCCATACATGTATTGCAGTTGAATATAAAGTTGGGTCTTGTGGATATTTTGGTACCAAATACATGTGTGTATCCATTACAGTTCTTGAGATACAGCATGCGATAGAGGTTTCAGAACACTGGGATCCAAATGCAGACAGAGGTAGAATTAAAGCACAGTTTATTGAAGAATTTTACAGATGAAATGTAATGTGGTGCCGCCTGGGAGCCAATCAGCTGAGTTGTACCAATAACAGCGACTAGGGAACAAGACAGAAGAAAAGTCAGAGGACGGAACCAGGTCAAAACCAGAAAACCAGCTGAGCAAATACTGAGTAATCCAGATAATGTTTAGCCTAGGATCTAGACTGTCCCCAGTGGCAGCAAACTGTATTTGCTACGGGGGCAGTCTAGAAAGTCTAGGCGAATTTGTGGGCGGGATAACCGCTGTCTGTCAAGTTTTGTCTTTACACAACGCCACGCTATTGGATAAATCAAACTTTTGCCATACCCGGTGGGCAAAACTCCGACAACGTCCCTTTTTTCCAAAAACAGCTTAAGTGCCGTTTTCTGCTCCTCTCGCAGGGAAAACTGTAATTTTAAATCACCTAGCGTTGCTGCCAAAGCCAGCTCCAATGGTTGTTCCTGGTGATGAGCCATGTTGTCTAGCAGCTAGCAACTGGTGTTACGGCAATGTGTGCTAGCTAGCAGCTACGCCTTCTTCTTCTCTTTGGTGTGCTAGCTGCTACGTCTCTGCGACTACAACATTACGTGTCGTATTTGTGTCGTCATGAGGCAGGGCGGGCTCCAATCCCGCCCCTCGCGATTTGATTGGTCCGGTCCATTTTGGATTTTCAGATCCTAGGCTGTCTAGTCTGTCTCCCCGTAGCAAATACCATTTGCGGCCACTGGGGACAGACTCGATCCTAGGCTAGATAACGTTACCATGAACCAGAAAAGGGTCCGAGAAGCCAGAGAGGTCCTAATGATGAGCATGAAGCCAGACAACAGACAACACAACAAACAAGAAGACAGAACCAAATATCCAGAACCAGATCATACACAGGAAATACCAAGAACAAAGACAAACACTCAACTGATGCATCCAGGACAAACAATCTGACGTCTAATCCCTGGGAGAGACCAACATGTACACACCAGACGGCAGGTGAGACACATTACGGATAAATTAACGGGTGACGGGAAATAAAACAAGACACAGTGAACATGAACCAACATGACAAAAATAAAAGCCCAGACACTAACAACAGGAAGACGCACAAAAACTAACAAAACTAGAAGTTCATAGTCAAACTAAAAACATGTTATACTTCAACAGACTCAAAAGTGTGTAACATCGATTGTTGTTCAGTGAATAAGTTTCTATGAAATTCCATCGTGGTTTTCGAAGTTTATGCCGTAACTCTACTGTAAATAACAGGTTATGAAAATAAGAGTTTCACATACAGTAACCATATTCACTTAACAATCAATGTTACACATTTCTCTGTACAAGTATCATCATGTGGTATTTGAAGAACCATATTAGATACACACATGTTATTTGGTACCAAAATATCCACAAGAACCAACTTTATATTCAACTGCAAAACATTTATGGGGCTGAAAGTCTATACATTTCGAGTTATTAAGGGAAGAACTGATTTTTGGGTGAACATGTTGGATTTTGTGGTTACCTTCTTGGAATTTTGGATGGCAAGTGTTATTTTTGAAAAGTGTGGAGATTGAAGAATATGAACCACCTGTGATGCTTGTATGACAAAATAAAGGATTCTTTCATTATCTACTCCACTATTGGTCATGTAAATAAATCACTCATTCCAACACATACTGTTTTGAGAAGAAACAGGTTTTGTTTTGGTGACCACTCGAAACCTGCTGGGACTACTTTGGCTTTGACCCTAACAGGACCAGAACTGGGCTCACAGGACATTGTTGGGGGTAAGTCACTATGGGTGCACCAGAGTAAAGACACTGATGACAAATACATTCATCTGGAAAATACTGAACTGTCCCTTTAAACCTGTGGGGACATAAAGTCACCAAATTAAGAAAAAAATCACCCGCACAGCCCTTATTGTGTCTCATGCAGGATTTTCTGGAAACATGTGGTTGGCGTTTACAGATTGTATTATATGTGCAGGTGAACAAATGGAACAAATCCCCCTGTTTGATCAGCTGATCTGCCTTTTCTCGCATTATCTTTGTATTTTGCTGCTTCCAACCCTATCAGGAAATGGGAAAGTTACGCAGTATGTTTACATGCAGTAAGAAATTCAAAATATTGTTTTACTCTGATTAAAGACTTAACTGGACTTTCCGAGAAATCCAAGTTAACATGCACCACAGAAATTTGAATTATCGAGGACTCTCAGACACTAGGTGGCACTACACGCCATTTTGAATTAGCATCCTTCCGTTTAGCACCATGGAAAAACAAAGGAAACGTAGTAGGACAACGACAACACCCAGAGAAGATATAGACCACAACCGTGACGATATAGACCACAACCATGACGATATAGACCACAACCATGACAATATAGACCACAACCATGACGAAATGGACCACAATCATGACGAAATGGACCACAACCATGACGAAATGGACCACAACCATGACGATATAGGCCACAACCATGAAGATATAGAATACAACCATGAAGATATGGACCACCACCATGACGGTATAGACCACAACCATGACGATATAGGCCACAACCATGAAGATATGGACCACCACCATGATGGTATAGAACACAACCATGAAGATATGGACCACAACCATGACGATATAGACCACAACCATGAAGATATGGACCACAACCATGACGGTATAGACCACAACCATGAAGATATAGACCACACCATAACCTCATAACCTAAATTCCACTTCTTATACTCTGATTAATGGTGTCATTCCGCTAAAACCACTTTTCCACTTTTGTCCTCTTGGAATCTGATGGCTCACCCAGCGTTACCATGGTGATGGCTCACCCAGACTTACCAACACATGCTCCTTTGACAGTGGTTTGTCACCTCTACTGGCTGAATACCGCATTCACACCAAACGAGAGGAACCAGAGACCCAGACAAAGACGGTCCATCTGATGTCAGATGGACTTTAGCGTCACCCACGTGGGGTTAAACCCGTCCTCCACTGCAGTGAATCTGAAGTAGCATTAGCATCTACAAGAGAAGACGGTGCCACAGTAGCTTTTGCACAAACTGGAAAAAACTGTTGGATCAAACTGGTTCATGTGTCTCTGTGGAAATAAAGCCATTTTTTTTCCCTGCACGTTTCCAGAACGAGCAACGGCACGTAACCTAGCTGGATGTTACTCTGGTAAAGGTAAACACACAGGGTGCCAGAGGAGAGGGGGGAGTCTTCCTTCACACATTCTGGGCCAATCAGACACCTCGTTACCGTGTCATGGACATGTATGAGGAAGTACCGGTATACTGTTGTTCAACCTCAAGTCATTTTTCTACTGTGAAAAAACAGCTGGAAACAAAATGATCCGGATGTTGTTTTAAATAGAACCAACGCACAATGAATTCAATAACAATTGAGAATATAACAATATTAATGAAATAACCATGGAATGAGTCCTTTAAAGTGTTTACATGGCTTTTAACATTTTGATTTTAGTAATTTTATTAAGGCAATAATTCCAGGATGTCCAGGATGTTCATCTTTGCTCATCCACATGTCTTTTAACATTTGAGCACATGTCCCCAACCTTAGCTTCAATTCACTGGTTTTCCAACCACTTTAGAATTCATTTGAAATTCTTTTCTTTGCTGCTAAATGCTTACATGGTCTGGCCCCAGCGTTACCTCTCTAGCTCTTGCACCCCTTCACGCCCAGCTGATCCCTCAGGTCAGCTGACCAGCTGCTCCTGAGGGTTCCCAGAACGAGGCTGATGCTCAAAGGGGACCGAATGTTTTCTGCTGTAGCTCCAAAGCTTTGGAACGAACTGCTGCTGCACGTTAGACAGGCATCCTGATTTTTAAAAAAAAATTCAGTGCTGAAACTGCAGTATGAGGTACGATAAATACTTAAAAGTCCCTAACCCGAAGACAAAGGTTGGTTTATCACACAGAGTAAAATAAAATAACTACTACTAAGTGTGTCCCAGCAGTAATAAATAAAGTGTCCTCAGAATTATTTAAAATCGATACAGCACCAGGGACAAAGCTGTTCCTGTATCATGTGGTCTTAGACCTTGGGACGATGAGTCTTGGACCTGAAGGCAGCCATAGGAAGTCACTCAGCAGAGGATGAGAAGCATCATCTGACTGTCTAGTGTTCAGCGACTGATTGTTGCCCCAATCAGCCGACTGGAGCAATTAATAATCTGGCTGAGTGAGTTCCTGTCTTTCAAAGCTAGGTTTCCGAACCATGACACCAAAGAAAATATTAAAACAGACTCAACAAGTATACAGAAAATGCCTGATCTCACCCCTATTTTGTGCCAAACTCACGTTTCTATGACAACCATTCCTGAATTAGAGCCAATAATGTGATGATTAAAAAAGAAGAAAGAACAAAATATGTTTCTTAATTTTGTGACATGTCACCTTTGACCTCCAGAGATCTAAAAAACTATTGGTCATAGGTGGTAACATGATGATTCCGCATCCTTTGGTACCAACTTGAAAGTTCTGTGACCCTCTGTTCTGGAGTTATAACCAATAATGTCATTTTTACTTTTCTGCCAAATGCGACCTTCACCTTTTGCAATATTCATAATTTCATTAAATGTATATATGTGTCAGTGTGTGTAATATTATGATAATATATCCAGTATTCAGTTATAGCGTGATATGTCTGTTTGACACACACAGTGTTACACAAGTTAAAATTATACACGTTACCTTTGACCTCCAGAGATCTCAAAAACTATTGGTCGTAGGTGATAACACCAATTATAAGAATTGTATAAATCTACATTCCACATCATTTGGTACCAATCTGAAAGTTCCGTGACCCTCTATTCTTGAGTTATAACCCATAATGTGATTTTGACATTTTAGTTAATTGTTACCTTGAACTTTGACCTTTACTCAAATGGATCATTTCATCTGATCTGCATTAGCTATATGTATATGCCCATGTAATTTCATGTTGACATCTCAAATTAGAGTAACAGCATGATATGTCTCTGCGGACACACACACACACACACACACACACAAGGTGATTACAATAATCTCAACCAACAAATTTTGAGCATGATTAATAAAGTGTCCTAGGAATTGTTTAAAGGCGATACAGCACCAGGGACAAAGCTGTTTCTGTATCATGTGGTCTTAGACCTTGGGACGATGAGTCTTGGACCTGAAGGAAGCCATAGGAAGTCACTCAGCAGAGGATGAGAAGCATCATCTGACTGTCTGGTGTTCAGCGACTGATTGTTGCCCCAATCAGCCGACTGGAGCAATTAATAATCTGGCTGAGTGAGTTCCTGTCTTTCAAAGCCAGGTTTCCGAACCATGACACCAAAGAAAATATTAAAACAGACTCAATAAAAGCAGGATAAAAGAGTGTCATCATTGTCCTATTCATGTGGAAATGGGACGACTGTTTAGTGCAGTCAAGTAGAACCAGCCACCTCCCCCAGAGGACCTGGGGTTGAGTCCCCAGGGTAGACCTAACCACCTCCCCCAGAGGACCTGTGGTTGAGTCCCCAGGGGTAGACCCACCCACCTCCTCTAGAGGTTGCAGGATCAATCCCCCAGGGGTAGGCACATCCACCTTCCCCAGAGGACCTGGGGTTGAGTCCTCAGTGATAGACCTGGTAATGTCATTAGGATTTCACTAAAACAATGTGAAACCAATGAATAGTTTCTCACACGAAGAGTTTATTCACTAAACATGATAAACACATGCAGAACATATCAGTGTTTTGTAGTTTGTCGACGGTGTTCTGTAGTTTGTCGACGGTGTTCTGTAGTTTGTCGACGGTGTTCTGTAGTTTGTCGACGGTGTTCTGTAGTTTGTCGACAGTATTCTGTAGTTTGTCGACAGTGTTCTGTCAAGTTATTCTACGCCTCAGATTCATCTTACCAAGGTTACTGCGCAGCTGCAGAAGAAGTTGCGTAATATTGTATTAGTTTCATCCTACCGATCAGCTGAGCTCATAGAAAATCGGTGATGTTGTGTTATACCCACATACCTACATACATTTTAAGCACATTTTCTTCAATATTTGTAAAGTGTAGCGTGTAAACACATCTTGTGTAGTTTTCATTATGTTAAATCATAGAATTTACACAATTAATGCAAATATGACAATTAGGCTAAATTTTGTAAGCTAACAACATAGAAATAATACAGTATTAGTTCTATGAGCGAACACAAACGAAGTAAATATGACTGTTATAGGCCTATTTCAATTCCAGAAACAGAATGAATCTGCCATCAACACACAATGTAACATGGTTAAATGTTAGCCTAAATATAACCACCATAAGGTAAATAAAATGATTGTTATACATTTTAAATTCCAATAACACAAATAATCTGTTGTCAACACATGCAGCAACATTGAAACAGTGAACAGCGTCGGAACTGCTGCAGGCGTGAGGAAGGATTTTTTGACAAAGCAGCACGACTTGACAGACTAGTCTGTCAAATTTTACAACCATCTGGATGTCGCGCATGCGCAGTAGCCCTGGTAGTATGATTGGACAGAACACGGTTCTACTGTTTTTAGACTGTTCTACTGTTTTTAGACGGTTCTACTGTTTTTAGACGGTTCTACTGTTTTTAGACGGTTTTACTGTTTTTAGACGGTTCTACTGTTTTTAGACGGTTCTACTGTTTTTAGACGGTTCTACTGTTTTTAGACAGTTCTACTGTTTTTAGACGGTTCTACTGTTTGCAGAATGTGGACTGGTGTTCTTCTGCAGGTTAGTTTTATAGTTGTTGCAGATGTCAGCTGTGATCATCAGGCTTAAATGATGCGGAACATGAATCCTCTTTAATTAAATGAACACATTTACATGTGGTACCAGAGATTCTCCTGGGTTTTCCTGGGTTCTCATGTCTTAGATTTCCAGTGGAGGGATGTCAGATCAAGTTTTGGTGTCAGAACGATTGCAGTTGTAAATGTTTGATGAAAGCCAGGGCGCTCTGCTGTCATTGGCCCTGGTGGCCATGGATGGGGCGGGAGGGTCGTCAGGGGGCGGGGCCTCAGAGGTTTCCCTCCTCTGACTCCCTTTAACACTGATCTGTTGTATTTTCACAGCAGGACTGTGTTTTTTTTCTTTTACATCTCTTTGTTTTAGTCACTCTTTGGCTGAATCCCAGTTCACACCTCTGTTTAACATGTTCATGTGAAGGGGTAGTGTTGTCCCAATAGGTAGGTTTCAGTCACGTGACAATGATGACATCGCAATTTCAGCTGGAGGGCAGGAAGTAATCATGGAGAATGTTGCTATAGAGGAAGAGTGCTTATTTTACAGATTTAGATCCACTGTCGAAACCCAGATACATACAACATTTATGCACGTGACACGTATCTTTTTTAAAAACAACAACTTGTTAGTAGTTTAAGCTTTGCTGTTGCATACAGCTTCATTTACATTTCTAATGAAATACTGGACTATGTTTTTTAAAAGGAATACAACAAAGTCATGAATTTCCAGAGCGTCTAAATGCACTGGACAATGGAATATTAGGGTCTTCCTGCTCAGACGTCTTATGAATCCAGAGGTCCATGTGTGTAGACCAGTAACTGTGGACACACTATTTGAGGACATGAAGACCTCAGGACACTTGGGTTTGTCTTTAGGGACCCTCTACTTACTACCACTGAAGTGTGATGTTTAAACTTTATTAGAGTTAGTCTGAAAATAGAGTTTGGTGTCAGTGATAAAGACATGTCCTAATCACTTCCATGTTACCACAGTTTGACTCAAAACAGCAAAATCGAAATTTCTCAATGTTCATCCAAATGTTGTGATTTAGTTGTCAACTTTATGTACGTTTATAACCTGACTCACGCATCAGACGATTGTGAGGTTCAGGTTTTCTTCAAAACGAAGGAGCCAATCAGTCTGTCAGGGTGGGACGACCCAGCGGTGTTGTGACTGGTGACATGAAGCAGAAGTGACGGCAGTGTAGTCTTTTCAGATACACAACAATGGCAGCGTGGTTAGGTGTCCCAGGGTCCATATCGACTCGGTTATTTCCACTGTTTTGTCTACCGCATGTTCATTCCTTAAAAGATGAACAGAGGACGACTTTGGAAGAGTTTGTTGATGGCAGTGACATCTTCGCTCTTCTTCTGACCGGGTTTGGCAAGAGTTTGATCTATGAGATGGTTCCACTGGTGGATACAGAAATAGTACCAGTGCAGAAGCCCATCGTTACTGTGGTACCCCCCTGGTTGTGTTGATAGAGGACCCAGTCGGAGAGGCTGATAGTAAACCGGGTCTGACAGTAATGGAACTGGAGGAAGAAACCACATCCACAGATGGTGTTCGTAGCCCAGAGTCAGTCAAGATGACGGACAGATTCTTCATCTAATCACATGCAAAAATTTTAGATAAGAACCCTTCTTTGAAAACGGATCGGTTGCAGAAGGGTCCCAGATTGTATTGTGAGATAGTATCTGGCGACAGTCAGGTTATGTATGTACTCCCAATCATCTAAAAAATGAGCTAAACTGATTTTTACTCAGGATAATCCCTTTAATTCCAAATAAAGTCACTTGTTTATTCCACTCTTAATTCCAAATTCAATAACTTATGATGCTGTATGGAGAAAGTATAGAAACAGGAACCTTAGGAACCTCAGTGGAAGTCCTGGCTTTTCTCATCTGATGACGACTTCATATTGGGCTGTGGCTCAGTTGGTAGAGTGGGTCGCCCAATGACCGTGAAGTTGGCGGTTCACGTCCCAGCTCTGGCTTTCCACATGTCGAAGTGTCCTTGGGGAAGACACTGAACCCTGACTTAGGCCCCCAGTAGGACTGACCTTTGACCTTAGAAACCTACTGGTGTAGTATGAGTGTGTGTGTGTGAATGGGTGAATGTGAGGCTAATGTAAATCGCTTTGAGCACCATGAAGGTGGAAAAGCGCTATATAAGCGCAGTCCATTTACCATTTTATCTTTAGTGTCGTGATATTCAAAGGCTTTGACTGTTCAACCTGTTACGACTAAAATCTGTTCTGTAAATGTATGGACAGGATGTAGTAAATATTTGTGTGAAAATGTTGAAAGTAAAATTAAAACGTGTGAAAGATGAAGCTTGGCAAAAAAAAACCATGAATAATGTATTTGCTTCCATGCATAAAGGGTGCAGTGAGAGGAGACTGCACAGTGCCGTTCAGGAGAAGTGCACTTATCCAGGCACCCGCTTTAATTCAAGCTAAAGCTGCTCATGAGCGGAACACAACCTGTAAATATCAGGGAAATTCCCACATGCAACACATTTAAAACACATTTGAGAAAATGGATTTTCAACATCAACCTCTGTAGTCTGGAGTTTCCTCTGCGCCGAACAACGCGCTGACATTTGAATGCACCCTCTGCTCATATTTTTTGTTCTATATAAATATTGTACAGTTTTATGGATGTGATTTATTTTGTATTAATGCTGACGTGTGGTGTTTTCAGAGTGAGTCTAAGATGTGTCCAAGAACAACAGATGAAAAACAGCCTTTAGCTTCACTCCAGTACAGTTACAGTACAGTGTAAGTGACTGTCCATCGACTCTGTCAAATACACTAATAATTTAAATGACATTGGATTCATGCATTTCATTAATTAAAACTTGAATGACTTATAGCTAACACAAAAACTGACACAGATCCACGTTCATGGATATAAATCAAACTGAATGAATGAGCAGAGAAAACTGAAGCTGGTTCACAGCTCCATGGCGTCTCCTCGGTGGCGTCTCCTTGGGGGCGTCTTGCTCACTCTTAGTTGGTCGCTCATGTCTGTTGTTGGACGCTCGTGTGTTGTTGGACACTCGTGTGTTGTTGGACGCTCGTGTGTGTGTGTTGTTGGATGCTTGTGTGTGTGTTGTTGGACACTCGTGTGTGTGTGTGTGTGTGTGTGTGTTGTTGGACGCTCTAGTGTGTGTTGTTGGATGCTCGTGTGTGTTGTTGGACGCTCGTGTCTGTTGGACGCTCATGTGTGTGTTGTTGGACGCTCATGTGTGTGTTGTTGGACGCTCATGTGTGTGTTGTTGGACGCTCATGTGTGTGTTGTTGGACGCTCATGTGTGTGTTGTTGGACGCTCATGTGTGTTGGCAGGTGCAGACGCCCACTTCTCACTCGTCCACAGTGTCTCAGACTTGCTGCCAGTCTTCAGCTGTAGTTTGCAGAGACTAGACCTTATTCCATCACTGATGATCATTTATTTAAGGATGGGTTAGCGCCGGCGGGCCCGTCCTGGCAGCGAAGCAGCAGAGCGTGGCGTTTTACCGTCGGGGCCTCGCTGGGATCAGCACAACGACACGGTCTGATCTAGATCCATCACTAACCATCAGCGGTCGGGAGACGTTCGCCGCCTGTCATCAAGACAGAACGGCAGCCCACCGTTCGCCCCGCAGACGACGGGAAACCCTTCGTCTTCCTCAGTCTGTCAACAAAGCAAATATGGACAGAGTCAGAGCAGTGTCAGTCTGACTACACTGTTAGTGTGAGAGGAGGAGGAGGAGGAGGAAGAGGAGGAGAAGGAGGAGGAGGAGGAGGAAGAGAAGGAGGAGGAGGAGGAAGAGAAGGAGGAGGAAGAGGAGGAGGAGGAGGAGGAGGAGGAAGAGAAGGAAGAGGAGGAGGAGGAGGAAGAGAAGGAAGAGGAGGAGGAGGAGGAAGAGGAGGAGGAGGAGGAGGACGAAGAAGAGGAAGAGGAGGAGGAGAAGGAGAAGGAGGAGGAGGAGGAGGAAGAGAAGGAGAAGGAGGAGGAGGAGGAAGAAGAGAAGGAGAAGGAGGAGGAAGAAGAGGAGGAGGAAGAAGAGAAGGAGAAGGAGGAAGAGAAGGAGGAGGGGGAGGAGAAGGAGGAGGAAGAAGAGGAAGAGGAGGAGGAGGAGGAGGAAGAGAAGGAGAAGGAGGAAGAAGAAGAGGAAGAGGAGGAGGAGGAAGAGGAGGAGAAGGAGGAGGAGGAGGAGGAAGAAGAGGAGGAGGAGGAAGAAGAGGAGGAGGAGGAGGAGGAGGAGGAGGAGGAGGAGGACTAGTAATTTTCCAGTGTTTGTGCTTCATCACATCATTATGACACTTTGCAGATGAAGAGATAAAAGCTTCATTCAGTCCAATCACAGAACAGATGTTTACAAACACCACTGTCCTCTTCCACTTTTTTTCTTCATTTTGTCTTTCTTTTTTCTTCTCGTTCTTTCTTCTTTTCTTCTGATTTGTCTGTGTGTGTGTGTGTGTGTGTGTGTGTGTGTGTATGTGTGTGTGTGTGTGTGTGTGTGTGTGTGTGTGTGTGTCCACACAGACATATCATGCTATAACTCAATACTGTAGATATCACCATGAAATTACATGGACATGGATATATATATATAGCTAATGCACATCAAATGCAATGATCCATTTGAGTAAAGGTCAAAGGTCAAGCTCACAATGAACTAAGAGGTCAAAATCACATTATCATTTATAACTAAAAAACGGAGGGTCACAGAACTTTCAGATTGGTACCAAACGATTCTCATAATTGGTGTCATCACCTACGTGTGTGTGTGTCAAACATAGACATATCACGCTATAACTTAATCAATACTAGATATTACGACATTAACAGCTTCAGTTTTTTTCAAGTCGACTTATCCTTCAATAAAGTCGAAGTCGAGTCGATAGGTCATGATGACGTCATTACATTGTCAGCGGAGGAACAACACGGACACACGTCTGTCCAACAATGAGCAACTTGTATTAAAGTTTACTGCAACAATGTCCACATCATGTTTGGAAAAAACAGCGTGTTGTCTTAATGAGTGTTGTCTGAGCTGCCCACACTCAGGTTAGCTAGCAGATGCCTCTTCTGATGCCGTGCCTTTGTTTTATCTCAGGTGAAGTATTTCTTACCTGCAGCAGCCACATCTGGTTTATGTCTGGTCTGTGTCTACGCACCGAGAGAGAGAGAGAGAGAGAGAGAGACAATAACATGCGATTTGTCGACTCCTCCAAATTTAAGTCAACTTTTACTTCGGGAGTCGACGTGTCTGTTAATGCCCTACTGGATATATTATGGCCCTGTCCCATTTCTCCCCCTAACCCTAAAATTTCCCCTAACCCTAGATTTTGCGCGTTCATGTGTAGGGGTAGGGTGTCCCATTACCTAGGGGAGCAAGTGGGAGTGCGATTTTGCCCTTAAAATCAACCCTCAAAATGTAGTGAGGTTGGTTGCGGACTTCGTTTTGAGTGGAAGATGAAATTACCCATGTTACCTTGTCAAGCTAGCGGTAATGCTAACGTTAATGTTATAAATCGCCAACTATTGAAGAAAAAAATACATCAAAATATTTAAATAAATCAACATACCTGAGACAAGACTGAAAGGCAAAGTAGACGGCGAATGCGTCTTCTGTTTGCCGCATTTCTTCTCTGCGCATCCCGAAGGTAAATAAACAGAACCAACACAACAGGCAACACAGCTGGGACCGACATTTGTCCTCCGTGTAAATAGTAGTCAGCTGATGTCAGTCTCGCGGAGGGGTGGTTTCATATTTGGCGGGGTAGACTTGTCAGCGCGTGACGTGAGCACGTTTGTTACGTTCACTTCGCGAGTGGTGTCCCATTTTCAGGGGGAATTATTTCCCCTTGATGAGTGGAATTTACGTTTTAGGGGCACTTAAAACCAAGTGGAAGTTTTAAGGGGGACAAATGGGACGGGGCCTATAATATTACACGCACTCATGCATTTATACACCATAACAAGATGATCAATATTGCAAAAGGTCAAGGTCGTATTATTGGCTTTAATTCAAGAACGGGTTGTGATAGAAATTTGAGATTGGCACAAACTTGTCATAATTGTCATCCAGTGTCTTGTTTCTGTCTTATTTTTGTAACTTTTTGGTATTTGGTGAGTTCTGAGCTTTTACTTTGACATGTGGGTTTGTATTCACCTTTGACCTACTTTCCTCCTGGTTACAGTGTGTGTCTCCACCCATTCATTAATCCCAACGTGTCTCACCTGTGTTCAGCCCTATGTAACCCTCCTGTGTCTGTCTGCTCTTCGTGAGTTTATCGGTCCTGGCGATATCTGTGAGCGTTACTTCTTGTCTGGTTTACTTAGTTTTTGACATGGTTTGGCTTTTTGGTTGCTGGTATCTGTCTCTGTCCTGTTTTGGACTCTCCCTGTATTTGTGACCCGCCACCACGAAACCAGGCATAAGTCGCGCTGAGCCGTTCAGAGTTACAGCCAAATTTAGGCTGGAAGGCGATTTCTTATTAGTGTTTACACCTTATCAAAAAACGGAACCTTAACACCTCTATGTTCACTTCCTGTGGTCATTACATTGAAATCCAATCAATAAAGGTGTTTATTGAGTCAATTATTTAAGCGGCGACAAAAGTTCAGGTATTGCTGAGCAAAGACAAAGACGACTTCCACCTCTTTTCGCCGAACAAAACGATCTCCGTTCCGTGGGTAAACACCCAAGTGTTTGGTACGAGGTAAAAGCTTATATTGAATGTTCTGTCCAATGGTGTAAGCCAAATGATTATAATACGTCACACTTCTGTCCTATTATTATAATATATAAAACTTCTGTGACATGTCCATCAGAGTGTCCTTTAACATCTGTCAACAATTTGTGTCAATCGGATACAAATTATTATGCGTTGCTAAGGACTTCCTACCCCAAAACAGTCCAAAACTTTAACGGACAATATCTAAAAATATGCAAATTGTAAAATATGTCCAAATGTGGATATTAAAATGACCATAACTTTGGTTCTACTTGTGATAGAAACATCATTTTTTCACCATCTTAAACCTTAGTTTCCACTCTACCAAGATACACACATAACTCTGTTTGGATTTACACACACTTATGCCTGGTTTACTGGTGGTGGGTCACATTTGACCTTTGTCCTGGATTTGACTTGTTCCTGTTTGACCCCTCTCTGTACCTCTTCGTACCTCCTGCGTTCCTATGGTAACGCCTCTTGGACTCACCCTTCATCTGATTGCTGCCCGTTTGGTTTTTGACCTATTTTGTCTGACCCCTGTCTCTGCTGACTGTGTCCCAGTTGTCCCACTTGTCCCAGTTGCTGTTTTACTCCAGACAGATCCGTATCCAGTCGTACCGTACAGAGGAGCAGACTTTATCACCTTTATTCAAACAGACTATAAACCTGTGCATCTGTGTTGAGTCTTGCATTTGGGTCCAGTCTGTTTCTGGTGTTTTTACAAAAATAGGGGCGAGATTAGGCATTCTCTGAATACTTGTTTTCTTCTTTTCTTTTTCTTCTCCCTCTTCTTTTTTTCCTCCTTTTTTCCTTCTTTTTGTTTTTTTCATTTTGTTCTTTCTTCTTTTCTTTTTCTTCTCCCTCTTCATTGTTAAGGCGCCTTAATGACGCTGCTGTATCGACTCGACTGTATTGTTTAGTTAATGAAGTCAGAGGAGGATTATGGGTAACGCAGTTTGAATGAAGGAGCAAAAGCCTTTAATGATGTGATTAGTTCCTGTGGCTCCTCAGGGAGTTGGAAGCTGTGAACTGATGGTTTGTTGTTTTCTTGTTTTTTTTTAGGAACCTTCTGGACAGAGACACGTTCTCCAAGTCTGATCCAAGTAAGAACCAACACACACACACACACACACACACACACACACACACACACACACACACACACACACACACACACACACCACTGCTCACCACAATGACTTAGCACTTTCTGAAAGCATATTTTAGTTTAATTTGGACACAGTCTATTGTCAGTTTATTTGCAGTAAATGAACAAAGTCAGACTGACTTTAATCACTCATTAAACAGTTGGAATCAAATTCCATCTGTTTTCTATAATTTTTACAAATAAACTTTTCAGTTATTTTGCTTCATTAATATAAATTATGGGCATTTATGTCTTCTCTTTCTGGTTCTCTCTCTCTTTCTCTTTGTCACTAGCTGCATTTCCATTTCCCTTGGAAATTCACAAACTGTATATCGCTATAAAAAACAGATTTTCAAAACACTCAAATATCGAAAAAAAGGTTTTCACGTTTTCCTGAGGTGGTTTTTCATACATTTCCATCTTCTATGTCACAAAAGTACAATGGAAACACTTTTTCTGCAATTATATGTCACATGATCACTTCTGTGGGAGTGAAAATGGCAGCCGCAGTCACTGTAACCATAACAACCATTGGTTGATGGGACACGAGAACGACGGCCGCCATCTTGCAGTGATGATCAGGGTGATTCCTACAGTAAACACAATGAAGGTTTCATTTTATTATCTGTTAGATTTTGAATATTTAAGTTGTTTTATGTTTTTTTTTTACAGAATAAATATTTTCTCTGTTCTGTAAAGTGTCAAGTACAAGAACTGTGTAAAAAAAAAAACAAAAAAAAAAAACTACATACATTTATAATTTATTGTTAAGTGTTGAGCATATTTACACTTAATATTTCGACCTGACAATGTGGGGACCACATATACAGACCCTTATAATGTTAACCAGGTGGTTTCTTTGACATGTTAGTGTCTTTAAAGAGTTCACCAGGGACTTTTACTGACGACAGAATTAGCCGATTTATTCAGTTACAGTTCACTTCATACAATCTGATATGATCAACTAAAGTACTAGTCGTAGTAAAACATTAATCTGTAGTGAAAGTACATTCACTTTGACTACAAATCAATTACATAAACAATTAATGAATAGATATGATCCATATACATAGATATATCCTAACCATGATAGTTTTATTACAATATAAAACTTATTCATCTGTTCTTCTACCTTCTAACTAAATACTCACTTATTCAGATAATATTCTATATTTTGTTATTATACTAGTTTTATACGTCCTTTTGAATAAACAAAATTGAAGTTGAGTTTTTCTCTAATACTATCAGAGTGATAGTCAGTTGTTGTCGCTCTCTCTCTCTCTCTCTCTTCTGATCAGTCACTCTCTGAATCCAGACATCACTCTACAGTTAATTAATGGTCTAATTAGTGTCACCTGGTTAATCAGCTGTGCTTCCTGTTCTCAGCCTCAGACTTCTCTGTTCCGTTAACAACTTATTATGGGATGGATGGACAGATTGCTTCCACACACTTACACATGATCAATGATTCATTTAACCTTTGACCTTCAGCAGTAATTTTACTGACAATCAGTTCACCGCGGAAAATTATTATTCATGGTGATTTGTGTATTTGTTTCTAAAAACTGAATATCTTGAGATTTGTTAAATTTTAGGTGACTAATATATTGATTTGTTAAATTTTAGGTGACTAATATATTTATTTGTTAAATTTTACGTGACTAATATATTGATTAGTTAAATTTTAGGTGACTAATATATTGATTTGTTGTGTGTTGGATGACTAGTGTGTCCATGTGATGTACTTTGGATACAGTAAAGGCTGTGGATGTAAAACAAATGTCATGTTGTGTCAGCTGATCGCTTCGCTGTGTTCTCACTGACGCTCCGTCACTGAAAATCAGTCAGGGAAAAAAAAAAGAAAAAAACACTCACTTGGATGGAAACACTCCAATGTCAATAAGAAGCACTCTACCATCCATGCTTCCCGCCCACACAAACACTCAGAACCCCCCCCCCTGAAATACCATCATGCTTGGAGGCAAAGCTGGAGTGACATTTAATTAGGGAGTTTTCCAGTGATGACGGAGTCCAGGGAAAGAACACGCTTTCAGCTGATTCTCACTGTTTGGTCAAACTGAATCATTTCCAATATACATGTATATTAACAAAGCCTGTTTTTATTCTACAGTCTGTGTTCTGTACATACAAGGAATCGCCAACAGAGAATGGAGAGAGGTGAGTACACAACACAGAATACATACCGTATTTTCTGCACTATAAGGCGCAGTGTCAATGAATGGTTTATTTTTTTAGGGTTTTTCATATATAAGGGACACTGGACTATGAAGCACAATAAGTGAAGTCAAAATCATAAGATAAAAAGTCTAAATTCCAAGTTACTAAGCACGATGAGAATTGATCCATATATAAGGTGCACTGTCTTTTTGGAGACAATATAATTTTTTAAGTGTGCCTTATAGTCCATAAAATATGGTACACAAAATAATGACGTTACTACTATTACTACTAATAGTGTGTCTAAGGTGTCACACTTACATGGTTCAGATGTACACATACATGGTATGTGCATAATAGACAATAATATGTTCATATTAATGACAGGAACTCTCCTAGCCTAGTAAACTAGTCCGCCTCTAGTGGCAACAAATATTGTTGCTTCATTAGTCTCCATAGAACATCAGCCTCAGGTCCAATCACAACATAGTACTGCTACTAATACTATTACTAATGGTATTACTATTACTGCTACTACTACTACTACTATTACTATTACTACAACTATTAGTACTAGAACTATTATATACTTTTTAATTCATTATTAATACTACTACTCATACAAGGTGTACCCCACATTCACCCATTATAGCTGGATTAGGCCCCCAGTGACCCTTGTGACCCTAGTGAGGATAAAGCGGGTTCAAATGATGACACGATTCATACTACTAGTGGTATTACTATTACTACTGCTACCACTACTATTAATACTAATGCTCTCAACAGTTATATATTTATATATTTCATGGACCTGTGTGTGTGCACTTGTATTCCTATCTTTATGGGGACATTGATATGTTTACAGTCACACCATGAGGACCTCTGACATTATGGGGACCAAAATTCAGGTCCCCACGAGGGTTATATATAAATAAAGGTCCCCACTAGTAAAATTGAAATGATGTGGCCCTATACATAATTTTTTTTTCTGGAAGTCCCCATAAAGCATGAGAGAAATGAGTGCAAAATAACCCATGTATTTTTCAAAGGTTTGAAGATGTTATTCTCACATAAATAACATAAATGGGGCTAAAATCACGACATTTAAAATCAACAGTGCTCTCTGATGGCACAGTTAATGTGGACTTTTCTGTTGCCTGTGTGCGAGGGCACAGTACGGCGGTGCGCCTGGGACGGGGTTTGGTTCTCTCTCTGTCCGGCATCAGGTTAAACTGAGCGAATGAGATCCGGCCCCGAACAGACCACGTTCAAAGAGGGGTACCGGGTCAAGCCAGTGTTGTCAGGTTGTGCCTGGCCCTTCACGCCCCCTCTCATTTCTGACTACGGCCTTAGATCAGAAGACCTGCTGAATGTAATCCTGTTACTAAGTGGAGGGTCTGGCTTCTGCTACCAACGGGTGCATTTCCTCCACAGCGCACGCAACTGGCTCGGGGGGGTTGGTGGTTTGCGGGTCTAGCTGAGAGGTTTCCAGCCCCCCCTCTGCCTGGACTTTAGTCCAAAACCAGAGGGGGGGGTGACCCCCCCACCCCTATATATATATATATATATATATGTTAGAGAAAATGTGGAGTGTGAAGGCAACAGTGGTACCAGTAGTGATGGGGGCACTAGGGGCAGTGACCCCCAAGCTGGGACAATGTCTCCAGCAGATACCAGGAACAACATCAGAGATCTGTGTCCAAAAGAGAACATTGTTAGGAACAGTTAAGATCCTGCACAGAACCCTCAGGCCCCCAGACCTCTGGTAGAGGACCCGAGTCTGAAGGAGACACCGCCCAGGTGGGGCGAGGGGAACATTTTTTTTTTTAAATTTAAAATTTTTTTTTTTATATATATACATACATATATAATGTGTTTACAATCTCTACCCAATGGCTACTTGATTACAAAGTTGGTCCTCATGAGACATGTAACTGTGTGTGTGTGTGTGTGTGTTCAGTTTGGCAGGACGGAGGTGATCGATAACACCCTGAACCCAGACTTTGTCCGTAAATTCATCCTGGATTATTTCTTCGAGGAGCGACAGAATCTACGCTTTGACCTGTGAGTCTGTTACTGTTGATGTGTTTGTGTGTCTGCATGGTGAGCGCTGCTCCTGTGGAGGAAAGTTAACTCTGAAATATTGATGCACGGAGCAGAGGGAGAAGTGAGTCTTAAATAAAAGACCAGGTTTTGAGCAGAATTTCTAGTTTTCATCTGAAGCTTCACACAATAATGTGAAAAGTCCAGATGAACACATGAACCCATGGTCTGAATATGAAGGAAGCACGGCCGGCATTAGTCATAGTCAGACTAGGCGGCCGCCTAGGGCACCAGAAGTCATGGGTAAGTCCCACAGAATTAGAATATTAAGATCGTGTATTTTCTGAACTATAAGGTGAACTGAAAAGACCACTGTGCACCTTTATAAATGGATTAATTCTGCTTGTGCTGAGTGACTTGGATTTTTGACTTTTTATAGCATAATTTGGCCTTTTTAATGGATAGTTTTAACTTTTTAATGGATAGTTTTGACTTTTTAATGGATAGTTTTGACTTTTTAATGGATAATTTTTACTTTTTAATGGATAGTTTTGACTTTTTAATAGATAATTTTGACTTTTTAATGGATAACTGACTTTTCAATTGATAGTTTTGACTTTTTAATTGATAGTTTTGACTTTTTAATGGATAGTTTTGACTTTTTAATGGATAGTTTTGACTTTTTAATGGATAATTTTTACTTTTTAATGGATAGTTTTGACTTTTTAATAGATAATTTTGACTTTTTAATGGATAACTTTGACTTTTCAATTGATAGTTTTGACTTTTTAATTGATAGTTTTGACTTTTTAATAGATAATTTTGACTTTTTAATGGATAATTTTGACTTTTTAATGGATAGTTTTGACTTTTTAACAGATAATTTGGCCTTTTTAATTGATATTTTTGACTTTTTAATGGATAGTTTTGACTTTTTAATGGATAATTTTGACTTTTTAATGGATAATTTTGACTTTTTAATGGATATTTTTGACTTTTTAATGGATAGTTTTAACTTTTTAATGGATAATTTGAATTTTTAATGGATAGTTTTGACTTTTTAATGGATAATTTTGACTTTTTAATGGATATTTTTAACTTTTTAATGGATAATTTTGACTTTTTAATGGATAGTTTTGACTTTTTAATGGATAATTTTGACTTTTTAATGGATAGTTTTGACTTTTTAATGGATAATTTTGACTTTTTAATGGATATTTTTGACTTTTTAATGGATAATTTTGACTTTTTAATGGATATTTTTAACTTTTTAATGGATAATTTTGACTTTTTAATGGATAGTTTTGACTTTTTAATGGATAATTTTGACTTTTTAATGGATAGTTTTGACTTTTTAATGGATAGTTTTGACTTTTTAATGGATAATTTTGACTTTTTAATGGATAGTTTTGACTTTTTAATGGATCATTTTGACTTTTTAATGGATAATTTTGACTTTTTAATGGATAGTTTTGACTTTTTAATGGATAATTTTGACTTTTTAATGGATAGTTTTTACTTTTTAATGGATCATTTTGACTTTTTATCAGATAATTTTGACATGTAGTCGCATAATTTTTACTTTTTATCATATGGGGTTTTATTATATTTTTGAGTGCAGTTGTTGAATATTCCAAATAAATTGAAATGAATATTGAATTTTTATTGCATAATTTTTGCTTTTTATTACATAATTTTGTCATTTTATTCCAATTTTGTCTTTTTAATCTTAGAATTTGGACTCTTTTAAAGTTGAATTTAGCAGAATAAGAGTGTGTTTTGTTCCGTGTTACAAGTCAACAAGGTTGAAAGTTATTGTGACTGTTTAGGTTCACTTAACGCACCCCATATATGAAAAATAAATAAATAAATACACCATTCATTCACAGTTCACCTTATAGTGTGGAAAATACAGTAAATAAATCATTAAATTTAACATTGACAGTGATTATTCATGGACACTCAGATGTAGGACACTATGTTTACACATGATAATATCTAATTCCACAAAAAGGAAAGAGGGGTGTTCGCTGAGTGTTCGCCGAGGGTTCTCCTAGGGCACCACATTGACCAGAACTGGCCCTGGAAGGAAGAGTCCAGATGAACACATGAATCCATGGTCTTTCAGCTGATTACAGTCCTCATATCTCTGGTCTGCATTAGCTTTTTTTTCTTCCGTGGTGTGTTCAAGTACCAGCTGAGCGCCTCCTGCTGCAGCAGATGCAGGACACTGCCTCGTCTTAATGCTTTTAGACCTAAGTGCGCCTTTTGACACAGTCTTTCATACAAATTTAATTAAGCGCCTTAAGCGTCGGTCGGTATCTCCGGGTCAGCTCACATTTTACTGCTTTCATGAACCTGCTGTGTTTATACTTCAACTAAAAACAGATGAGGAGACCCGGGGAGTCCCTCAGGGCTTGGTTTAAGCCCACATCACTTCTTCTTACCTTCTAAATATTTAGTTCATCTAAGTTAATTGTACATTAACTAAAACAGATGACTTAGAGAGATTTGTAGAAATGTGTTCAGATTTTTCCTGAAAATGAAGATTTGTAGATTTGAAGACTTTTTTATTTTGAAGGTTTTTCTTCAAAGGTTTGGAAAATGAATGAATGAATGGATGGTGGATCGAAAAATAACTAATACAAGTAAGAAAAACAAATCTTCGATAACCTGCCCCCTATCATACTTAAAGGGACAGTTCAGTATTTTTCAGATGAATGTGTTTGTCATCAGTGTCTTTACTCTGGTGCACCCACACTGACTTACCCCCCACCGTGTCCTGTGAGCCCAGTTCTGGTCCGGTTTTGGTCAAAGCTAAAGTAGTCCTGACAGGTTTCCTGGTGTCAACAAAATAAAATGTGTTTCTTCTCAAAACAGTATGTGTTGGAATGAGTGATTTATTTACATAACAAAACCATCACGGAACAAAAACTCACACCTCGTAATTGTTTGGAGCTACTTTCTCTCAATAGCGATCAATGCGTCCACGCAACTTCTATACATGTTTAGTTTTGAAACCCTGTCAAAAAGATATTACATAAAAATTGAGATGTTTCAGTAAAAAACCTGCGTCAGCATGGGGATGAAACACTTGCTGAAAACACCACTGAGCGCTGTAAGCCAGTCCCACCGTATATAAGAGAACAATAGAAGTAGTGCACATGCACCCACATCCTTTTTCTACTGATTCTATTCATTAACTAACTATATTTTAAAAAGTACAGAAATAGTCAAGACGAGATGCGCCTGTTCTGTCGTAATTTATCTTATGTGAACGGCTTTTTGATTGGCATATTTTTCCGATCACTAATCAGGCTATTTTTAGGCAATATCGGCCGATTATACACTACTTATAAATATGAACACAGGAGTTTCTTAAATTCTTCTTAAACATGTGGAGGGAGTGAGCAGTGTTCAGACCTACCTAGGGGTCTAGCTTCCTTGCGTTTAACCCGTCATATGAGGATTACAGTCCAATCAGAAGGAGATCCTGAAGCTATCGCTGCTGAAATCAGTGTTAGGGTCCTGTTTAGTTAGGCACGTCTTTCCCCTGGAGCTCGTCTGCTGCGTTTTAAAGGGACTGGATATTTCCCATAATCACAGAGGGCAGAGGAGTCCTGTGCAGCTGCAGTTTCCCAAAGCACAGTCTGACATCAGCTCTTTTCCCTCGCTTCCTCTTCTTTCTCATCCCAGCTAGAGAGAAAAGCACGGCCTACTCGCCAAACTCTCTGAAGATACATTGGTATCTCATGAATGAGATGCGTCACTCAAACTCTGGCACAGTTCATGTGCAGCAGCATATCCTGAGTAGACATGTTGTGGCCCTTGTGGATAACAATGCTACTGACACTAGGTCCACAAATACCACAACTGGACAAGGTACATGTGTGTCTGATCACTGATGAAGTAAAAATAAGTTCAGCTCATTTTGGGAGTACATGCATAAAGCCAGTGTTGGGAATAACGGCGTCAGAGTATAACTGTGTTACTAATGCAGCCACATGTCCAGTAACTTACTTTATCCAGAACTGTATCACCGTTACTGTTACTCTAGAAATAATGTGACGTGTTACAGGTGTGTTTCCACTATCGGAACTTCCAGGACTTTTTTGGGGGAACTACTTTTGACAGGGCCATGAGTTAACCCGGTCCACTCAGGCGTGTGTCTCCATACAGAAATAGAACCTTTAAGATGACATTATTATATGGCGTCAGTTGCTATGGTAACGTCACTAATAAATAGCGCCAAAACAAAGAATCACAAGAGTAGATGTGGACTAGAGATGAACGATCACTGAGCCTCATTAACTGGTTGAAGTCACAGAGAAAAGAAAACAGTTGCTTTCTCGGCACACACACACACACACAAACACACACACACACAGCCATACACACACACACACAGCCATACACACACACACACACACACACACACACACAGACATACACACAAACACACACACACAGCCATACACACACACACAAACACACACACAGCCATACACACCGCTGCGCTTCAGTCACTCTTTAAACACGTGTCATATCAGTGGTTTTACAAAGGTACGAGTCATGGCGTTACGAAAACTGACCCTGAGACCCTGTGATGGATGGAGGCTGGGAACTACCACACCAGACCATGCGGGTCTACCACACCAGACCATGCGGGTCTACCACACCAGACCATGCGGGTCTACCACACCAGGCCGCGCGGGTCTACCACACCAGGCCGCGCGGGTCTACCACACCAGACCGTGCGGGTCTACCACACCAGACCGTGCGGGTCTACCACACCAGACCATGCGGGTCTACCACACCAGACCGTGCGGGTCTACCACACCAGACCGTGCGGGTCTACCACACCAGACCATGCACCATGTGGGTCTACCACACCAGACCGTGCGGGTCTACCACACCAGACCGTGCGGGTCTACCACACCAGACCGTGCGGGTCTACCACACCAGACCATGCACCATGTGGGTCTACCACACCAGACCGTGCGGGTCTACCACACCAGACCATGCACCATGCGGGTCTACCACACCAGACCGTGCGGGTCTACCACACCAGACCATGTGGGTACATGGAATGTTAAACCTAATTTTATTCCTCTGGAACCAGATGAAATTTGTCTTTCTGTTCCTGACGTTACTCACAGAGCTGGCATTTAAGCCTCTGTCCATATTATGGATGTTGTGTTTGAAATCCTCTAGGGGGCGGTAACAAGTCGCATTGCAGAGGGTTCAAGAAACATGGCGTCTATTAAAGCGGTGATTTTGATGTATTTACTGTGGAGGAAAGAAAAACTGACCAGAAATAGACGCACAAGATGGTGGAGTGTGGGTCCATTTAAGCTGCTGCAGTATGGGACATTCTGGGCCCGTGGCACGACCCCTGCTTATTTTTGACGTGCGAGCCCTGTGAGCCTGGACATATCGCTCCCTTCCCAAATTCCACTTGCTTTGGACTTCATTCTCAGATAACTCCATGGGGCTCACAATCTCCTCCCAGCTGTTGTTGCAGTTGTTTATCTCTGTTCCCAGGCACCGTCGTCTCATACAGATGGATACGTCCCCTGACCAGCTCACAAATTCTATCCTCCACCATTTTTAAAGTCCTAGCGGAAACCTTCTTCGTGGGTAGAAGTCTGAAATGTTACACTTGTGCTACTCTACTGCCCCCACAATTTCCTGTGCTATTGCTCCCTTTCACCTGGAGCTCACCGGACTGCTAAACTCTTGACCAACGGACAAACTGATGAGTGAAACTACCCCTGGAAGAGGAGGAAAACGTCTGTTTTTGTAATTAACGGAGGATATAAATGAGGCTTTATCCAGAGCTGAGTGGTTAGTGACTGACAGGAGTGCACAGCTGTCACATTGTACTAAAGATCACATGGTGTCCTGTCAGTCTCTGTCCCATCTTCATCCACTCTGATGAGTCATCTTCTTCTCTGCAGGTATGATCTGGACTGCAAGAGTGACAACCTCTCCAAACATGTAAGTGTGACCATCTCTACAAGCGTTCACCAATCACATGTTTGTTCACCATCATCGTTGCATTCATGTGTAGGACAACAACAGCTTGATTTGGAAATGACCGTCACAGGTAACAATGACCCAAACCACGACCCTGACCCAAAACACATGGGTAAAATTAACCCAAACCAACACTGACATTTAATTTAAAATAAACAGTCTGACATAGTCGAACCAAACACGGTCTGACTCACCTGGGTACGATTCCAGTAGCATTCAAGCTAATATGGTTTTCATCACATACATTTTATCTGTGTATTTTCACTATAAAAGACAGTTTGAACAGTTTGTTTATTCACCGTACCCAGGCTAAAATTATCCCAAAGTTTTGGTTCTCGTACCTGATGCTGATGCCGTCATTTTTGTATGTTACCGCCCACACACACATACACACACACACATGCTGTTGCACATGAGTGACTCTCAGCACAGATTATAATCAAGTGTGATGTCTTACTCTGTTGGAAAAAATGCATCTGGCGACAATAGTCGACAATAGAATTAATTGTCGATTATTTCTATTATGATTTTTGTCTACGTCGACTATTCGTTACAGCCCTCATAAAAATGACCCAAACCATGACCCTGACCTACAGTGGCCAATGGGGGCAAATGCACCGCATTGACACAACGCTGCAAACACAAGAACATTACGAATGTTACTGCAGCATTTTCCTCTTGCAGCTGCACTTGTATTGCATTTGTTTTACGTGTTTGTGTTTTGGGTTGTGCATGTTTCTTGCGTTTGCAGCAGTTCGTCGATGCAATGCACAGAAACAGAGGTAAAAGTCTCCTACAGGTACCCTGAACAGGTAAAAATGACCCACAGAATGAGCCCTGACCCGTATCTCCAGTGACGCGCTGGTGTCACAGCAGGTTTTCTGCAGGTTTGTGACACTGCTATAATTGAAAGTGTCATAACTTGGTGAACACTGATCTGATCCTAATGATCCACACACTCGTATTAGGGGAGGGCGCTGTAAGCCCTGGGTTTGGGCTGTAGGCAGGGAGGGGTTTCCTCAGCGCTGATCATCCCGTGGCCTGCGGCGCCCGTTGAGAGCTCACACTTCGTTGTCAGCGTGAACTGGAGGACGGTTGGATGCGTCGCGTTGTCACCGAGGATACGCAGAGATGCCTCCATTGTGTGTGGACGGCGTGTCCCCATGGTGGGACGGCTATAAATAACAGAAAACACACATGACTACAGTACGGGTGTGGGCGGCGCCGGTGCCAGCGGCCGCCGCCTCTTCACTCTCACATGGAGCAGATGTTTTTCCATATGGTCGAGCTTATACCTTAAAGAGAAACAGCTGCAGGGATGATGAGCAGAGACAGAAATGACTTTAACATGATGACGAGGTTTAGGACCAGGAGTCTGCACTACGACCCAATTATCTACTGGACCAGAACCAGTTTATGTACTGGACGAGAACCAGTTTATCTAATGGATGTTTCTGTAATCAGTGTTTGTTAAAGTACAGTAGAGATGCATGATTTTATTCAAATATCACTCAGATTATTATGAGTCACTTTTTGTCTGTTTATGATTAATAACTGAAAACATGGATTATGACTGTATTTTAATGGTAATAATAATATTGGCTGTAATTTATTATTAATAATAATAATAATAATAATAAAAAGAATAATAATAATAATTAAAAATAATAATAATGCTAATAATAATAATATTGGCTGTAATTTATTATTATTATTATTATTATTATTATTATTAATAATAATAATAATAAAACAATAATAATGACTGTATTTTAATGATAATAATAATTTTGGCTGTATTTTAAAGGTAATAATGACTGTATTTTACAGGACAAACATTTCGACAGTGATATATCTAAACCTGCTGATGGCAGGAAAACAGCAGCGCAAACAGAGCTGGAGAAGAAATGTCCTACTCTTATGGACACTGATCTCTCACCTTCTACTTCCAAAGGCCCCATGAAATTACCCCATTACCCCCTGAAATTACCCTAATGCCCCGTAAAGGCTCTTTATGACAATAAAAATGTCCTTAAGTAAAGAAACAAGTAAAGCACAAACTTGTTAAATAAAAAAACATTGCTCATGAAAGGTTTATTAAATGTATGTCAAAAATGTTTATTTTGTATTTTTTATTTATTTTATTTGCACATGAAAAAACAAACAGAAGTTCAAATATAATACATACGAATGAACAGAATATCAAATAAATAACTTATACAGAAAGAATGTGCTGGAGGAGAACAAAAGCCTAAGGGCTTATTCATGTTCCCCTCCATTATGATTAAAAGCCTAATTATTATTATTATTATTATTATTATTATTATTATTATTATTATTATTATTATTATTATTATTATTATTATTATTATTATTATTATTAATAATAATAATAATAATAATAATAATAATAATAATAATAAAGGTCAGTAAATAACATATGAAAAATAACAATATGTAAACTTCATTTCCTCACCAAAATTAAGTGGCAATATAATTATAAATTATATTACCACTATAATATAAAGGTTATAGTGGCAATATACACAATTATATAAAGATTTTCTCAAAAAATGAACTAAAGAAGCAGGAAGTAAATACAAGACCTATAAAAAATAAACTTACAAGAATCATGCGAAGCAGCAAAAAGAAATATTACAGCAATTTACTAGAGGAAAGTAAAAACAACATAAAAAAAATACATGGAAGGTATTGAATGACATTATCAAAAAAAGAAAAAACAGAGATGAATACCAAAAATAACATAACTAGTAATGACACAACTGTAAATGACTGTAAATGAATGTAATGATTTCTTTGTTGTTGTGGGTCCTGGTCTGGGTGGAGAGATTACAAACACTGGCAACATGAGTGAAGTGGAAAGTAAAGTTTGGAATGTGAGTGAACCTATGTTCTTAAAGTCTTAGCCCTAAAATTAATCATAAAACTAATCCCACTTACCACTCCTTTGAAAGTAGTTTCATCCATTACTTTCCCCAACTGCAGAAACCAAAAACCAGTCCTTTTTGTCATAGTCTACCGCCCTCCTGGCCCTTATTCACAGTTTTTATTAGAAGTCTCTGACTTTCTATCCAGTGTAGTGTTGAACTGGGATAGGATTAGAATAGTTGGTGATTTTAACATACATGTTGATAACAACGCTGACTCTCTTAGTAATGCATTTAGTGACCTACTAGACGGATTAGGCTTTATCCAAAATGTTAATAAACCAACCCACATTCACAGACATACTCTTGATCTGATCTTAACACTTTGTGTTGAAATTAATGACCTCGTCGTTTTTACCCATAATCCCATACTCTCAGATCACTTTTTAATGACCTTCCAGGTTTTGTTTGAGGATATTTCTACCTCAGTGATTAAAACACAAATGAAAAGGATACTATGTGACCGTGCTGTCTCAAAGTATAAAGAGTTAATTCAGTCACTATTTGTGTCTATGTCATGTGATTATGTAAAGGACACATTTAGTCCCAGTATAAGTGATGAGTTAGTCGATAGTACCATGCTCACATTAAAAACTACGTTAGATATAGTTGCCCCCCTTAAGTTAAAAACTACTAAGATTAGATTAACCTCCCCATGGTACAACGCTGACACTCGCTCCATTAAACAAACAACACGTAAATTAGAGGCAATGGAGGCGATCCAACTTAGAAGATTCTCTCAATGCCTGGAAAAATAGCTTAATAAAGTATAATCCATCTTTGCGTACAGCCAAAACTAGATATTACTCATCCATAATAGAAGAAAACCAGAATAATCCTAGATTCCTGTTCAGTACTGTAGCCAGACTGACAAACAGCCACACCTCCGTGGAACCAGTTATTCCATCCACGCTCCATTCTGATGATTTCCTGCAGTTCTTTAACAATAAAATATCAACTATTAGAGACAAAATAGACACATTTCTCCCAAATATTAGATCAGAAAAAGTAGCGCTTCCAAACCTAGGCCTTTTTATAAATCCCTCTGTAACACTAAATAATTTCACCACTGTAGACCAAACTGATGTCATATCTATTATCATGTCTTCCAAATCATCACCTGCCTCTTAGATCCAATCCCAACAAAACTCTTTAAAGAGATTCTGCCCCTAATTATTAGCACTGTCCTAAATATAATTAACACTTCATTAATTACTGGATATGTGCCGCAGTCATTTAAATATGCTGTTATTAAACCAATTCTGAAAAAGCCTACCCTAGATCCTGACATTTTAGCCAACTATAGGCCTATATCCAATCTGTCCTTCCTGTCAAAGGTTTTAGAACAAGTAATAGTTAAACAGCTGTGCCAATACCTGCAAGATAATAGTTTATTTGAACAGTTTCAGTCTGGCTTTCGTGCCCATCATAGCACTGAAACGGCGTTAGTTAAACTTACTAATGACTTATTATTAGCCGCTGACATCGGATTAATATGGGTCCTGGTGTTATTAGACCTTAGTGCAGCCTTTGACACCATTGACCACAGTATCTTAGTGCACAGATTAGAATATGATATAGGTATTAGAGGAGCAGCCCTCTGCTGGTTTAAATCATATTTATCTAATCGCTACCAATTTGTTCACATCAACAAACAATCATCGCAGTCCTCCAGAGTTAATTATGGCGTTCCTCAAGGGTCAGTCCTTGGGCCTATTTTGTTTACACTATATATGCTCCCTTTAGGTAACATCATTACAAATCATGGCATTAATTTTCATTGTTATGCGGATGACACACAGCTATATTTATCGATTAGACCTGATCAGACCAGGCAAATAGATAAACTAAGTACTTGTGTACAAGACATAAAAATTTGGATGAGTGCCAATTATCTTTTAATTCAATTCAATTCAATTCAATTTTATTTATAAAGCCCTAAATCACAACAACGTCGTCTCAGAGGGCTTTACAAAAACATAATCAACTACAGAAATACATGAAAAGTCCCAGGCATCCCCTGTCCTTAGACCCTCCTTCTCGGCAAGAAAAAACTTCCAAACCCAGTGGGAAAAAGAAGAAATCTTGAGGAGAACCACATTGAAGGAGAGATCCACTCCCATGGACGGACAGGCTATAGATGAACGTCCATGTATAAATGCAGGAAGGGGGGCTGGTCCAGACAGGCAGGGGCGGTGGTCCGGGGTCACAGGTCAGCACAGGCGAGATACTCCAGATCCTGTCGTCCATGGCTCCCGTGCAGGCACTGTCAGGAGAGCCACCACTCCCCCCAGGGGGGGAGGGGGGAAAGGGGACACCAGGTGACTAGTCATGAACAGACTTTTACAGACTTTTACTGAACCCTGAAAAAACTGAAGTCGTTATAATTGGTCCTAAAAATGCGAGAGACTCCTTAACTGACCAGATAGTTACTCTGGACAACTTAAGTGTAACACCCAGTGCCACAGTTAAAAATTTAGGAGTTTTATTTGATCCAGATCTTTCATTCAAAATGCATATCAAACAAACTTGCAGAACAGCCTTCTTTCACCTGCGCAACATTAGCCAAAATTAGGAATATTCTGTCTAAAACGACTGCAGAAAAATTAATTCATGCATTTGTTACATCACGATTAGATTATTGTAACTCCTTACTTGTAGCATGTCCTAAATATTCCCTAAAAAGCTTCAACTGGTTCAAAATGCAGCAGCAAGATTATTAACTGGATCAAATAGAAGAGAACACATCACCCCTGTGCTCCAAACCCTTCACTGGCTACCAGTTGAGTCTAGAATTGAATTTAAAATCCTCCTCCTTACATATAAAACCATTAATGGTATGGGCCCCTCTCATCTTAAAGATGATCTGGTTCCGTAACAACCCAATAGAACCCTTCGTTCGCAGAATGCAGGTTTACTGAAAGTTTCTAGGGTTTCTAAAAGTACAGTAGGAGCTAGAGCCTTTAGTTATCAGGCCCCTGTCTTATGGAATCATCTTCCCTTTAATATTAAAAACGCCGAAACAGTCTCTACATTTAAAATTAGGCTTAAAACATTCCTGTTTGAGAAAGCCTATGGTCAGGTTAGTTAAAAATTATGTGACTCATATATCATGTATACATGATGTATGAGTCACAGTTCAGTCTAGGCTGCCCTAGGAGTTAGAATGCTGGGGGAAGTACAGACACTGAGTTCTTTCTTCTCTTTCTCTTCCTCACATCTGTTTCTGTCATTTTTATAACCTATCTTTCATACCAAGTCTGTTCATGACTAGTCACCTGGTGTCCCCTTTCCCCCCTCCCCCCCTGGGGGGAGTGGTGGCTCTCCTGACAGTGCCTGCACGGGAGCCATGGACGACAGGATCTGGAGTATCTCGCCTGTGCTGACCTGTGACCCCGGACCACCGCCCCTGCCTGTCTGGACCAGCCCCCCTTCCTGCATTTATACATGGATGTTCATCTATAGCCTGTCCGTCCATGGGAGTGGATCTGTCCTTCAATGTGGTTCTCCTCGAGATTTCTTCTTTTTCCCACTGGGTTTGGAAGTTTTTTCTTGCCGAGAAGGAGGGTCTAAGGACAGGGGATGCCTGGGACTTTTCATGTATTTCTGTAGTTGATTGTGTTTTTGTAAAGCCCTCTGAGACGACTTTGTTGTGATTTAGGGCTTTATAAATAAAATTGAATTGAATTGAATTAAAGGAACCAATGAAAAAGAAATGATTGACATTGTTAATAACCCCAAGACTAAGAAGAAAGACATATGAAAACTGCTGAAGTCATACTTATATTCAAATCTGGAAATAGACACTTCCTGTCAAACTGCAGACCTGTTTCACTACTGACACAATTCTCTAAAATACTGGAAAAATTATTCTATACAAGGCTGGATAACTTCATCACAAACCATAATGTGGTGTGTGAACAACAATATGGTTTCAGAACCAAAAGAACCACATCCCTGGCTCTCGTGGAATTAGCAGAAAACATAACATCTGCAATAGAAAACAAACTATATGCATGAGCAGTATTCTTAGATCTAAAAAAAACCTTTTGACACAGTTGACCACAACCTATTATTAATAAAACTACAAAAATATAGTATCAGAGGCCGAGCACTTAGAGTCCTGCACTGGAGCCCTAGGCCCGAGGGGCCCGACAGCCCGAGGGCCCGAGGGCCGGGCTTCGGGCCGACGACCGTATAATTACCTCGGACACGGGCCAGGCTCGGGCACTTTTATTTTTCAATTTAATTATTTTTAAAAAAACCTGTGTTGTGTTTAAATGGAAACAATTGAACGCAGCAGCTGCTGCTCTCCCCAGCACCTCCCTTATATGGGCATACGGTAGCCTCCCTTATATGGGCATACGGTAGCCTCCCTTATATGGGCATACAGTAGCCTCCCTCACTATACGATTTGCGCGACTTCCCGACTCCCACCACAAACATGGAGAACGACATAAAGACAAAGATTGAAAATGGTGAATTGAAGAGAGTGAACAACACTAAGGGAAAATCTCCGTTCTGGACTAAGTTTCAACTTATTCCAACCCTTCAAGATGAGCCAAACGGGTTTGTTCAGTGTGTTGTATGTAAAGCTGTTCTGTCATATGACAACAAAAAAAACAGGTTCATCACATTTTAAACGGGTATGTGGTGGATCCAGCAGCGGTCACAGACCGAGTTCTCAATCTGCTGATCAAAACATGAGCCCCTATTTTAACCTGCTCTTTTATGTCCACATTGATCTGTCAGAAACCGTTCACTTATTCACAGAAAAAAATAGAATGCTGTTTTTTCTAACTGCAGAGTGTTATCCCATTTTCAGAGCGGCAGATTTAATTTACGAACGCACTCAATGAATATAGCGTTCTATCACGATAAAACATTCTTATGGGAGGTTAAAACAAACAAAAAAAGTCGGGCCGGGTTCGGGCCTGAGAATTCTGAAAACCTGTCGGTCCGGGCCGGGCTGGGGCTCCACCCCCTCGGGCCAGGGCCGGGCTCAGGCCCAGATAATAGGCCCGTGCAGGGCACTACGAGCACTGTCCTGGATATCCACTTACCGAAGCAACAGAAATCAATATGTGCAGATCAATAACAGTAAATCAAAACTACAGACAGTGGTTGGTTGTAGATGCTCAGGCTAATACAAAGGGGTAGGACTAGATAATTTTTTAACTTCATCTTACACTCTTTCGAACAAGGTATCATTATCTTGGATGTTGAACATTTTGTGTTTTACTTATTTTGTTTTTAACATGTTTGAATAAACAAATAATAAAAAAAATTCAATGAAATTAATGAAAATGAAGTTACCCTAATGCGCCCTTGACAAATGCCACATCTTGTTGTGTCCACTTGATACTGGTACTGGTACTAGTGTAGGTACTGTATTTAACCTGTAACCTTGTGTGTTCTCCAGGACTTCCTGGGTCAGGCCTTCTGTACTTTGGGTGAGATTGTGGGTTCTCTGGGAAGTCGCCTGGAGAAACCGTTGATGTGAGTAGAACCAGAGAAACATCTTACTGTCACACATCGAGTCCCCACACGAGTCCCCACACGAGTCCCCACACGAGTCCCCACACGAGTCCCCACACGAGTCCCCACACGAGTCCCCACACGAGTCCACACACCGACTCCACACACCAGTCCACACACCGAGTCCACACACCGAGTCCACACATCGAGTCCTATAGTACTAGCAGTTACAAGCAAGACAGAATATATACAGAATAGATGCAAATGTTCTCTGGGGTTCGTAATTTTTTTTTTTGTGGTTGATTTTTTCCGAATACTTTGATACAGTGTCAAGTAGAGTAGACAAATCAGACAGAGACACATCATGCAGCATCCCTAGAGTCTACCCCAGGTCTGGGCCAGCTTAGGGTCTACCCCAGGTCTGGGCCAGCTTAGGGTCTACCCCAGGTCTGGGCCAGTCTAGGGTCTACCCCAGGTCTGGGCCAGTTTAGGGTCTACCCCAGGTCTGGGCCAACACACATCAGTGCAGTAGATGTTCAGGAAAGAGCAGAGTCTTCACATGCTTCTTGAAGGTTGGTATCATGCTAGTCTTGTGGACTCTGGGAGTGTGTTCCACCACCGAGGGACTAATACAGAAAACAGTTTTACCTGGGATCACTTGGAGTGACCAGAGGCCTGCGAGTTGGTTGGGTTCGGAGCGTAGATCTGTGGCAGGAGCGAACAGCTGTAGCATATCCAGGGGCTGTTCTGAGACAAGGGTCAAGGTGTTGTGCTTGATCCGGGCAGCCAGTGGTAGATTAAACTAGATTAGATTTATTGTCATTTCCAGAGGTCATATAAAAACAAAATGCTCTTTCATCCACTATTACATTTCAGAGCTTCAAACAGAATCTACCGTGAACTTATTTAGCAGCTGAACTGCAGAGGCAACAAAACTGTTGAGTCGTCTGCGCTTTCCCACTAACACTGTGTCTAATGGTAGATAAAGAGACGACTAACATGGTACTATTGATTTCATATAATGCTTCCATTATAGGTAGACTTGTTTATATTTTATTTTTCTAATAGTGTAATTCCATTTAGTTACTCAAAGGTAGGTTATTGTTTGCTTCTGTTGAACTAACGTGAACAATAAGATCCAACTCAACTCATCTGCATATACTTCATATCAGACAAAACTTCCTCATTTAAAACTTATTTACGTCAATATCTAATCTATCGTACTCGTGTGATTGCTTTTATGCGTACTGGTCAAAGACACAATAAAATAAATCTAGCCTACTTTCAAAGTATTACTTACGTCCAGTGTCCAAGTCAGTTGCACATCTGGCTGAGGATGAGTGCATTGACAGGATGTTTCTCTGTGAAAACCCTTGGTGGTTATGAGCATGCTCAGAAGTGCTCACTGTTCAGGTGTCTGCCCTCAGGTAAGAGGCTCCGCTCCATCAGAGCCAGGACAGAGACCCACCCCCCATAAATGACTGCACAACACCTCAGGCCATTTTACCTGTTTTTTAGATACTTACCTCTGTTTACTTGTTTATTTGTACATAGGTGTTAAATTGATTATTTTTATTATATATTTTATTATTATTTTATTATATTTATTATTTATTATTTTTTTATATTTATTATTAAAATAATAAATATTATTATATTTATTATTTTACCTTACTTCCTTGTACAGTATAAGGTTTATTTACCTCTATCTTATTCCATCCTATTCTTTTTCTTTTACCTCTAGTATTTTTAACTTCTTTATTACGTAATATTTATATCTGTATTCTTTGCACATCTGCCGATGTCGCTTTTATTTCACTGCCAATGTACGTGTACAATCAGGCATGTGACAAATAAAAAAACTTGAAACTTGAGGTAAATGTCACAGATATTTATGGCTCATTCCTTTCAAAGATCTGTTGAAAAAAACGTCTTTGGCTCTTTTTTAAAAAGCGTTTTAGGCTTAAACTGATCCCCAACACTTCACCTTGGTTTCCTCCTTTCGATTAAAGTGGATCCAGACACGACTCCTTTTCCTTTGGCCCTTGACTCAGTTTAAATTCTAAATATTTCTTTCAATCTCTGAACAAACAAACGTGCTGGAAAGTTGTGTGATTTAACTGACTGACTTTTGATCTTCCTGCCATTGACAGACGCAAAAACCCACTCCCACTGTCGGACTCTTGCTGCTCTGTGATTGGTCAATCAACATTCTACTTGTGTGTCAAGAAGCATGTACTTTTACACGTGCGTATTCCCCGCCCTGAAATGATGATTAACCAATCACAGCACAGCACAGGTCTGAGAGTGGGAGGGAGATCTGTGTGATTTTGTCTCTCTCTCTCTCTCTCTCTCTGTAGGGGGGCGAAGGTGGAACTTTTCTGTGTGTGCGTGTGTGAAATCTGACACCATAGGGGGAAAACAATGACAAAGAGAACAGCTCCCACTCTGCTTCAAATCATGCCTTTTTAGGAAGAACAACAACTGACTCTGACAGTAATTAAGTCTAAAACTAAGAAAAATCGACTCCAAACACGACTTTCCTTGGCGCTGACGTTAGGTATTTCCCCGTCATGTTTGGTACCGTTGGAAAGATGGGGATTCCCTCTAGACAACCCTTAAATAGAAATCTACAGAATTATAGATTTGAACCAATGGGAGGCCTCAGAACAAAGCCTTCTGCACTAAACTAAAGCCCTTGTTGCTATGGTGATGATGGAAAACAGCCTCTGATTGGTTGAATTAGTGTCACACAAACATTTTTAATAAACTTTAAGATAAATATTCATTCATTATCTGAACCCGCTTTATCCTCACTAGGGTCACGGGGGTTACTGGGGGCCTAATCCAGCTACAATGGGCGAAGGCGGGGTACACCCTGTATGAGACGCCAGTTCATCTCAGGGCTGAACATATATAGACAAACAATCACTCTCACATTCACACCTATGGACAATTTTAGATTAACCAATTAACCTATCAGTGCATGTGTTTGGATGGTGGGAGGAAACCGGAGTGCCCGGCGAAAACCCACGCGAACACGGGGAGGACATGCAAACTCCACACAGAAAGGTCTGGTACGGGATTCGAACCAGGGTCCTTCTTACTGTGAGGCACGAGTGCTAACCACTGCACCACCGTGCTAACCACTGCACCACCGTGCCGCCCTAAGATAAATATAAAATATGAATTTATGAAATTTGACCCAGTGACTGGTTTTGTGCTGGAGGGTCACATATCCCAAAAAACGGGACCAAGGATTTTGGTCTTCTTTTCCTGGGGTTAGGTTTAGGGTGAATCTTGGTCTTCCTTTCCTGGGCCGGTCCTCATGTCAGACAGTTTCGTTGTAGCGCTTGATAATTTTTGCGACTGCACGTGATGACTGCAACTGTTCTTTCATAGTTTTATTGCTTTCAGTGAGAATCTACAATGGAAATAATTATGAAAATAAAGAAAACACATCCAAACTTTTGGCCTATACTGTATGTATCATATATAGAGTTTCATTTTATTAAATATTTTATTGCTGATTTACAACTACATATATCTGTCTGGTTTCTAAACATCATAACATGAGAATGTTTTTCATGTAGAATCATTTCCATGATGTGAATCATAGAATATTCACGCCACATTAATCCAGATTACATCATGTTTACGTCCTGTTTGCCTGTATTTTTGCTGTGCTTTGTGAGGTTTTGTGCTGCTAGAGCTGTCGGTTCCAGTCCTTCTGTCTCTGATCCTTTTCCATCTGCCTCTTCCTGAGTGGCCTCGCTTCTCGTACAGTGAATTAATTTGACTCGACGCTTCAAAGCGGCGTCCTGAGTCTCAGGTGATGGCGGTTCAAAGCTCGTTCATCAGCGACGCGTCCATATGCGTTTTGCTGCGAGGCTGCCGCGGCACTCGGCTAAATGAAATCATCTCGACCCCCCCTCGTTGTGAATCAGGCCCCGGGTCCGTGGCATTCATTTGGTCTATTTTTAGTGGTCAGTCTCCTTTGGTTTTATTGGCTGCATGCTACGCTTCCCCGGCCCAGGATGTAAACAAACATCCAGGATGAAATGTCACCACGTTCTTGTACTTTATGGTCAATGTTTGGCTGGTTTCACACTTTTATTCTGCTTATTAAACATCAGTTCAAGTTTTAAAGATAGAGAACATGTAGTTCGCTCTGATACTTTGTTTAATATCACTTCAGTCAGTGTCAGAGTTCACAGGACATCAACACCCAGAACAGACTAGTGATGCACCCATCGGCATTTTTTGGTCCTATCACCAAAAAACTTGATCTGCCGATCGCTGCCGATCACAGTAGGAATTTTCAATGTCCACACCTTGCATCTAGGTATGGATAGTTACAGTCCTAGATGCAAATATTCCATCTAGGGCTGTAACTATCAAACATTTTTGTAATCGAGTATTCTGCTGATTTTTTATTTATTTTTTTAATCAAGTAATCGGATGAATTCCAGTTTTTTTAAACCCTTTAATGTCTGACACATCATTGGTGAGTGTTCTATATGCATGAGTTATTCTAAATATTCATAATTCTGAACATACAATGGAGCAAACAAAGCAGTGGGTGAAACTAAAAATAAACGCTTTGTTTGTTTTTACTATAGTTTACACTTTTGTTGTGATTTTCTTTTTTTCCCACTGTACCTTTATAAACTTTTGACTTTATAATTGTTGTTTGGAATCAAACCAAGTGCCAGAAAACATTTTAAATAAAAAAAATGTAAGACCCCAAAACAAAACCTGCTGGGCCAAATTTCAAATAGTTGTTGTTGAATGTGTTCCAGTCCATGTTCAACATCCTAAACTGATGGACAATCTGAATGTCTCCAATGTACACTGTCTTTGTCTTTTCTCTGTTATTCCACCTGTTTTGACCCTAAAACACAGTTAAACTAAACCTCTGAAGAAAAGGAACACAAACACAGACTCACAGCAGCTTTTAGGACAAATTCACAGCAGAACATTTACCTGAAATAATGTCCGAGCAGTTAAAGGGTTAAAGTCGATCAATCAACAAACTGGGACGAGAGAAGACTGAGGTGTTTAAGTTGTGTGTGCGTCCATCCGTGCACAAACACATCAGTTAGAAAAACATCAACAATCTGCTTTGATGAAGTGCTGTTGAAGTGTGGATGCATTCAGATCGGATGCTAATGCTAGTTAGCCGTGGACACACTGTCGTCTGCCTTACACAGCATAACATGGTCTCAAACTTCTACTATTAACTAACTATATTTTCAATAGTACAGAAACAGTCCAGACCAGATGCACCTGTTCTATAGCGTGTTTGAAAATATTCCCTTCTTGATCGGCATGTTTTTCTGATCGCCGATCAGGCTATTTTTAGGCAACGTCGGCCGATTATGATCAACACTGCCAGAGACTAACTACAACCATATCTGTTTGACTGTGAGGCCACCGTGGTGCTCAGCAAAAATGAAATCAACTCGACCCCCCCCCCCCCCCCCCTTTGTGAAGCAGGCCCCAGGTCCGTGGTCTATTTTTAGTGGTCAGTCTCCGTTGGTTTTATTGGCTGAATGTTGCGCTTCGCTGAACCAGGATGTAAACAAACATCCAGGATGAAATGTCACCACATTTCTCTACTTTAAAGTGGCTGGCTTTAGTTTTATTCTGCATATTTAAACATCACTTCAGCTTTTTTACGGTGGAGAGCATGTATTTCACTCCCATACTTTGTTTCATGTCATTTCATTCATGGCCACAGTTCACAGGACCAGCGGCGTCACAGTCATTTAAATGTGGTACACGAGCAAAATGTTCTGGATCTGTCATTGGGAAAATTAACCAACAATTATCCATTAATGGTGACATTTTTATATTAAAAAAAGTAAAATAAGGATGAAAATAATAACAAAAAATGTGTTTCTCCTCGATCGTGGGATGTCCTCAATAGTGGGCAGAGGGATGCTGGTGATCCTCGCGGCGGCCTTCAGCACTTTCTGCAGAGCCTTACGGTCTGAGATATTACAGCTTTTATACCAGATGGAGATACAGCTGGTCATGATGCTCTCCACCGTTCCTCTGTAGAACGTGGTGAGGATGGGAGGAGGGACATGTGCTCTCTTCAGCCTTCACAGGAAGTGGATATTTAACTAAATATGTCAATACCCTGCTTTAAGGTAAAGGTCATAAATTTTGCAAATATACATTCGGTTGACGTCATATGACATTAAAACATGACGTCATGGAGCCTATCGGTGTCATCTCAGGGTTCCCACAGATCCTTGAAAAGTCTTAAAAAGTCTTAAAAATAAGGCCTTAATGGGCATTGAAGTATGTTAAATCCAATTTTCAAAAGTCTTAAAAATTCGGACACATTAGTAAGATTTATGTTAGTATGAAATAAAAAGTATTTGGTAACATTTAGGCTGTCTATATTACAAAAATAATTTAGAGTGAGTAGAAAATGAAGACACATCATTCTGAGGGTGTAGTATTCCTTCAGTCAAGACAAATGTATTTGTATATCACATTTCTTGTACAGGACAATTCAAGGTGCTTTACATAAAACATATAAGAAAATTAAAATGATTAAAATGCATTAAAAGACAATTAAAATAAGAGACGTAAACATTAAAAAAAAACAATAATTCCAGTCAAAGCTCCAGTGAACAGTAATGTTTTCAGTTGTTCTCAGACCTCAGGTGTTCAGGTAGTTTGTTCCACAGGTGAGGAGCAGAACAATAATAATAATAATAATAATAATAATATATTTTATTTGTTAGGCGCCTTTCAGGACACTCAAGGTCGCCTTACAGACAAAATCAATAAAACAATACAGTTAAAATAAAACAATAAAAATACAATTAAAACACATGTTTTAATTGTTGTTGTGTTGGCAGTGGTTCTAGTGAATATGCTTGTTTGAACAGATGAGTTTTGAGTCTGGATTTAAACTGTGGTAGTGACTGTGTGTTGCGGAGGTCGGGGGGGGGGGGGGTGCGTTCCAGAGCTGGGGAGCGCAGGAGCTGAAAGCTCTGTTTCCCATGGTGACGAGGCGGGCTGCGGGGACAGTGAGCTGGAGGGAGAAGGAGGAACGGAGTGAGCGGGCAGGTGTGTTAATGTGGAGGAGCTGGGTCAGGTACGGGGGGGTGAGGTCATGGATGGCTTTGAATGTAAGGAGAAGGATTTTGTAGTGGATACGGTGAGTGATGGGGAGCCAGTGGAGCTGTTGGAGGACGGGTGTAATGTGGTTGGAGGATGGAGGGTGTGTGATGATGCGTGCAGCAGAGTTTTGGACCAGTTGGAGTTTATGGAGGGATTTTTGTGGGAGACCGAAGAGGAACAACTGAATAATGAGGAACTTTGTTTGGTTCTGATTTTGGGAACACACAGTAAACCTGTCCCTGATGACCTTTGACCTCAGGGTTCTGGATGCTTCATATAAAAACCAGCAGGTCTGGGATGGATTTGGGTCCAAGGTCGTTTAGTTCTTTATAGACCAGGAGGAAGATTTAGAACTGTGACCTTTGACCCACAGGAAGAACATGTAAGGATTTGAGGACCGGTGTGATGTGGTCCAGTTTCCTGGTACTGGTCAGGACTGTGGCAGCAGTGTTTTGAATCAGCTGTAGCTGCCTGGTTGATTTTTTTGTTTAGACCAGTGAAGACACCGTTACAATAATGTAATTTACTGAAAATAAATGAATGAGTTTTTCTGTGTCTGGTTTGGACAGAAAACCTTTGATTCTAGTGAATGTTCTTCAGGTGGTAATAGACTGGGTAAAGGATTTTAAATGGGTGTTAAATTTCAGGTCTGAGTCAATAATTACACCCAGATTTCTGGCTTGGTTTGTAGAGTTCAGTACTTTAGCTATACTTAGTTTTTTGCGTGTGTGTGTGTGTTATATATTAAACATTTTAAATGCAAAGGGTTCATGAATGTAGCAGCAACTGGACCAAAAAGTCATGTTTTATTTAAAATAAACGGTCAAACTAATTAATGTGGTGTTTTTTTCCCTTTTCAATTTTGGCTCATTGTTGGCTTTGTCTTAAATTAAATTTCAAACGGCATTAAAAAAATTCTTCAAAAGTCTTGTATTTAACTCACCCTGAGCTGTAGGAACCCTGGTTTCATCTGATGTCTGAAGGTAACACAAAGTGAATGTAAAACAAACAAACAAACAAAAAAACATCTGATACTATCTGGTCTGGTCTGTTTTAGCTGTTGACCTTCTCTGTGACCTTGACCTTTGACTTTTATAACTCAAAACTTAATGGTTTCTTGACGCGTTATCAGTCATATTTGAAAGTTTCATTAAAATCCGTCCATAATTTTTGGAGTTATCTTGCTGACAATCAAATGTGAGGTCAAACATCAGCTCGTTGCAGAGGTAATAATAACCATAACCCTGTTGACAGACTGACCATAACACCTGATCTGGAACCGAGCACCTCTCTCTGCCACTAATTACTGCTTATACTTTAAACCTCAAATCAGTAGGAAAAGACCAAGTTTTCAAACAGAACAGGTACAGAGTGAAGAAACCACTTCAGCCCTGGAGGACTGTTTTGACTCTTCACACTCCATCAGTTACATCAGCTACTGCGCTGAGAGTGAGATCACAACAAAAACAGTCACAATTTTCCCTAAGTGTTTCAACAGCGAGCTACAGATGCTACCTCGAGCGCAAGACGAAGGCAGGTGTCAGGTGATCAACAGACTTACAAGAACATCAGTTCCTGCAAAGAGACATTAAAAAAAAAACAAGTGCAAATACAAACAGTGCATTTAGGAACATTTAGGAACAACAACACCAGCAACAAGTAGCAGGGAATCAAAGAACTCACAGTTACAAGGCTCCTCAGCATAGCTACAAACACTCCTGTTTTTCCAGGACTCTCCATATTTCAGACCCATCTCCTGCCCCCCTCCTTGTTTTATATAATGTCTTCTTGTAACCTCCTGTAATTTATTAGATCTGAACGTCAAAAACTAAACATGCAGACATATCGTTTGGCTCATGTTCTTCAGTTGACACAGATCATGTATGGAACATAAACATATCATTTGTTAATTATCTGATAGCTCATAGATGTGTAGTTGATCTCTGCACAGGTTGAAACTTTTCTCACGGATGTAAGACTTTTTTTTTTGGCCATGGATTTATTTACATAAACCACGCCCCCAAAGTAATGTTATTGGTCGCCCAACTCAGTAGAGTCATGCAGCATCACTGACTGATCACCTAACATTAGATTAGCTAGCTAGCTAAAGTAATATAGAGGTTTTAGCTATTTCATTTATCAATAATATTTTGTATTAATCTTCCCCAACATTGGTTGTAATTGATTGTAAACTATGATTGTGATATTAAAATAATGAATAGAAGATTCAAAAGTTTATCTTAACCAACCGCTCTTAGGCCAAAGACCTTAATTAAAGCTGTCATTCCATGGTTATTGAATTCATTGTGTGTTGGTTGTATTTAAAAAAAAAAAAATTCCAGATTGTTTTGTTTCCAGCTGTTTTTTCACAGTAGAAAAATGACTTGAGGTTGAACAACAGTTTACCGGTACTTCCTCATACATGTCCATGACGTGGGGATGAGGCGTCTGATTGGCCCAGAATGTGTGAAGGAATACTCCCCCCTCCCATGAAGCAGTTTGATCCGCCATTTTTTTCAAGTTTGTGCAGCAGCTACTGTGGCGCTGTCTTCTCTTGTACATGCTAATGCTAATGCTACTTCAGATTTGCTGCAATGGGGGAAAGGTTTAACCCCATGTGGGTGACACTAAAGTCCATCTGACGTCAGATGGACCGTCTTTTTCTGGGTCCCTGGTTCCTGTTGTTTTGTGTGAATGCAGTATGCAGCCAGTGGAGGTGATGAACTACTGTTGAAAGGAGCATGTATTGGTAAATCTGGGTGAGCCATCACCATGGTAACGCTGGGTGAGCCATCACCATGGTACCGCTGAGTGAGCCATCAGATTCAAAACGGACAACAGTGGAAAAGTGGTTTCCAGCAGAATGACACCTTTAAGTAGAGTTGAATATGCTTAATTAAAATTAATATTGGTATATTTTTACTAATACTGTGTGTGGGTGTGTGTGTGTGTGTGCACAAGCGCATGCTCGTGCATGTGCGCGCGCTTAATAAAGTTCATATGAATTTAACAATAAATGCCATCCATTGAAAATGAAAATTATATTTCTGGATGAATACAGTCTTAAACATGCACAGGGAACCTTCATACCACTTTATCATTTATCATCATAAAAACATTTGTCTCCTGAAAACACAACACCCACCGCTGCCGCAAACATCTCCAGGATTCTGCTACTGAAATGTTGGTAGGTCTGCTCCTCAGATAGCACCCTACTGGACACCCCTGAACCAGTCGTTCCCCTGGTTTGACCAGTGCATTAACGAGGCGTGCACCTGAACCATGAACTGTCAACATGAGGAAACAGGACACTGTTACGGCCCAGCTCAGAGTCCGCAACAAAAACAGCCAGTAGTGGATTGTGGGTAAACGTACTGTATTGGTAAAAGGTGCAGCGCATCCACTGATGATGTGTCAAGACAAACACCCGCCTTGAGACAGTCCTGTGAATGAAGACAAACACAGAAACAGACCCACACACTAGTACTGTGGTTAGAACAACACTTAAAGGGACAGTTCAGTATTTTTCAGATGAATGTGTTTGTCATCAGTGTCTTTACTCTGGTGCACCCACACTGACTCCACCCCTTCTGGCTCCACCCCTTTACTCTGGTGCACCCACAGTGACGTACCCCCACAGTGTCCTGTGAGCTCAGTTCTGGTCCAGTTTTGGTCAAAACTAAAGTAGTCCTGGCAGGTTTCCT
>CM035788.1:48984641-49074641 GCA_020466265.1 Siphamia tubifer | reverse complement strand
GTCTAGCAATAAAGTGGCTAAATTAACCACACTGCTAAACACATGTAGTGACACAAATCAACGCTAAAAACCACAGCTTTGTTTTGAATCCAAGATGGCGGCACATGTGAACAGGATGTTTGGTGGTTCTCAGACAGGAAGTGAGGGACTGGTTCATGTCTGTGTCTGAAATCATTGCTTTTGTGACCCACAGATACACCATCTGCCACAAAACTGAGGTGGTGAAAAACACCCTGGATCCAGTCTGGCAGGCTTTTAAAATCCCTGTGAGGGCGCTGTGTAATGGCGACTACGACCGGTAAGAGGCGCAGCGGCGGGGGAGGATGTTTGGCTCCAAATTATAGCAGAAGAAATGACCCTGAAAAGAGTTATTTAAAGAAACAATAACAGCTTTTTTTCCCTTTAACATTTTATTATGATTTTTTTCCCTGCCAAAGTCATTACATTTTTAATTAAACTCATTTTTATGAAGCAGTTTAGTGTCACATGTTTAGAATACAATATTAGTATTGATAATAAGCTCAATTGGAAAATATTTGAAGGACAAAAATTGACAAAATTATTGCTATGATCAAAGCTCAGTATATATTCAGTCTTTCCAGGATTTCTCGTCGTTTTTTCAGATTGTTTTGTCCTAAAATGTCTGATCTTTCATGAGCTTTTCCCAAAAATTATGCTGAAAGTAGCGGTGCTTTTTAGGCTTTTGTTGTAGAGGAAGTGACAGTTGCGATAAATAGTTGCGATTTTCCCATTTTGTAATAAAATTAAGTAATATTTCAAATATTTAGTTCCTGGAAAATTAATTCTAAGTCATTGTGATATATAATAATAATAATAATAAATTTTATTTGTAGTGCACTTTACATCTGAAGCAGATCTCAAAGTGCTACAGGTTCAGCAAATCAGAAGCAATAACAACAGCAAAAGTGACAGTAAAAAGTGATAAAAACATTTAAAAGCCACAGTCATTTAACTCATAACTATATTTAAAAGCTCAAGTCTTTAAAAGAAACTAAAAAGCCTTTTGAAATAAAAAGGTTTTTAAATTCTTTTTAAAAGTTTCCACAGCCTGTGGCACCCTGAGGTGGGCCGGAAGAGCGTTCCACAGGCGTGGTGCCGCCGCCTGAAAAGCTCGGTCCCCCATGATCCTGAGCTTGGTCTTGGGGACCTGTAGGAGGTTGGCGTCTGTGGAGCGGAGATGTCTGGCGGGTTCGTTGGGGGACAGCAGTTCCTTTAGGTACACCGGTGCACTGCCGTAGAGACACTGGTGGGTCAGGGTGGAGATTTTGTACTCCACCCTGAACCTGACCGGGAGCCAGTGAAGTTGATGGAGGGCGGGTGTAATGTGGTGTGTTTTGGGCACCCTCATCAGGATCCTGGCAGCACAGTTCTGGATGGACTGTAGGCGTTGGAGGTTTCTGCCAGAGATCCCGATGAGGAGTGCATTGCAGTAATCCAGCCTGGAGGAGACAAAAGCGTGGACCAGCTTCTCAGCATCGGGGAGTGTGAGGGAGGGGCGGAGTTTGTAGATGGTCCGGAGGTGGAAAAATGCAGTTTTACAGAGGAGTTGGATATGGAGATTAAAGGAGAGATTGGGGTCAAGGCGGACACCCAGGTTGGTGACTGAGGTTGAGGGGGTGATGTTATGGCCAGAGAGTGAGAAAACTGTGAGAGGGAAGGATTTGAGTTGGTGTGGAGTGCCAATTAAGAGGGCTACAGTTTTTGTGGTGTTGAGCTGGAGGAAATTGTCATTCATCCACGCTTTGGTCTCCTCCAGGCAGGCAGTGAGTGTTTGCATGGAATGGGTGGAGTTTGGGGAGGTCCGGTCCAACCTGACATAGAGCTGAGTATCATCAGCATAGCAGTGGAAGGAGACGCCATGCTTGCTGATGATGTGGCCCAAGGGGAGCATATAGATGTTGAACAGGATGGGGCCCAAGACAGACCCTTGGGGGACCCCACAAGTGACAGTGTGGGGCCTCGACTTAGCTTCCCCAAGAGCCACGTACTCAGCTCTATCAGTCAGGTAGGACCGGAACCACTGTAGTGTTGTGTCTGAAATGAAATATGGTCCTTAACACTAACCTTTTACAAAGATGCAAAATAAACGATTATGAGGATTATAGAAATACAACTAAATATATGTTTATTAACAAATGCACCTGTTGGTTCAAAGGTTAAAGTTCATATGACCTCACAACACTATATGAAGTTATGAAACATGACATAAATGTCTTAGCCAGTTAGCCAAAAAAACATTATTACTAGTACTGTGTACTGTGTACTGTGTACTGTGTACTGTGTACTAGAGGCAGTTTGACAAAAATAGAACAAAGACACAGATATTAAGACAACCTTAATATATTAATATAATATATAATATATCATATTAATAATAATATGACAAATAAAATATTACCTGGATGAAAAAAATGCAGCAGAAAAAGTACCTTTTAAATGTACCTGTTGGTACTAGAGGATCATGGGTAATGGTACTGTCGGGTAAAAAGGAAAAGGTGGAAGAAGCAGCTCAAGACGTTGCAAATGAGAAATGGGAAAGTCGCAGTGATTGGTTAAAATTGTAACATCGTGTTGACATCTTTGACTGAATTTAGGTTGAAGTTGCAAATTGCAACATCTGGAAATCCTAGAAGGTCTGAATATTGTATTGGTCACTAATACTTCTATATGTTTATAATACCTACACACATTCCACTATGTATTAACCATTTGATACCCATGTATGAATGGTTTGTTCATTTATAACTTATTTATTAATGTTTATTAATGTATTGTTTATACACAGCTACTAATGGTTTGTTCATAGAAAAGAAGAAAAAAAACCCTTTGTTTGATAAATTGTGTATAAATAAACCATTAACAAATGTATTCTCCATTCACCACAATGTCACATTTCAAAGTGATCCAGAATCCAGGATCTCTTCCCGATCACCACCAAAATGGAATCATTTGTTCCTTGTCACACTAACAACACATCCTGAAAATGTTGTCAAAATCCAGGCAGGCAGACAGACAGGCAGGCAGGCAGGCAGACAGACAGACAGACACGCAGACATGCAGACAGACAGGCAGACAGACAGGCAGGTAGGCAGGCAGACAGACAGACAGACAGACAGACACGCAGACAGACAGACAGACAGACAGGCAGGCAGGCAGGCAGACAGACACACAGACAGACAGACAGGCAGACAGACAGGCAGGCAGACAGACAAGCAGACAGACAGACAGGCAGGCAGACAGACACAGACAGGCAGACAGGCAGGCAGACAGACACAGACAGGCAGACAGACAGGCAGACTGACAAACAGACAGGCAGGCAGACAGACACACAGACAGGCAGGCAGACAGACAGGCAGACACAGACAGGCAGGCAGACAGACAGGCAGACACAGACAGGCAGGCAGACAGGCAAACAGACAGACAGACAGACAGTCAGGCAGGCAGACAGTCAGGCAGGCAGACAGACATGCAGACAGACAGGCAGGCAGACAGACATGCAGACAGACAGTAGTGTAACCCGTCCTTGGTGGACGTCTGTCCATTGGAGGTTTGTTCTGTCAGTGTTTTTCTAGTTATTATTATTTTGGTATAGTTTTTCTCTTTGTTTGTTCATAGGGTTAGACATAATAAGAATGAACCCTTTCAGTCATTTTATATCAGTGTTATGTACTAGAGCGGAAGAAATATAAAAGAAAAGCAATAACAGAAATAAAAGAACCCAAGATTAAATAAAATATAAAACACATAAAAGTGTTTTTGAAAACAGAACTACTGTTCTGGAATTTAGGAGTTTGTCATCTGAGAAGATTCTTTCTTTCTTTCTTTCTTTCTTTCTTTCTTTCTTTCTTTCTTTCTTTCTTTCTTTCTTTCTTTCTTTCTTTCTTTCTTTCTTTCTTTCTTTCTTTCTTTCTTTCTTTCTTTCTTTCTTTCTTTCTTTCCTTTATTTTTTCCCATTAGGGTAAATGTTTTACAGTAATACGACAATATCACACCAGAGTTATCACTTGTATAAATGAATAAATAATAAATAATTTACAAGTGTTTTTTTTACATTATTATATATTTTTAATAAATAAACACAATATAAATGATTGCACTGTTATCGTATAAATATCTATATCTATATATATATATATATATATATATATATATATATATATATATATATAAATAACACATAGAAATATATATATATATATATATATATATATATATATATATAAAACAATAGTTTTACAGTTTTCTGCTCTTGTATAAAACACAGATGTTTTTATTTCTGTTATTTTACGTTTGAAATTCAACATTTTCCTTTTTTGGTCTATATTAATGTTGATCACATCTGAATCTATGAATCAATAATTATCAATAACTGTATTTTTAAGTCCATCTTATTTTGTGCAGGAGCATCAAAGTGGAGGTTTACGACTGGGACAGAGACGGAGGGTGAGAGAAGAAGTATTTATGAGCTTTTTCATTTTTACTGCGATTTGATTTGATTTGTGAAAAACAAATAAAAGTAATTGGAGTCGTTTCCCCCGAGGCCACGGGATGAAATAAAAGTTGATGTTTATGGAAAATGAACGGTTTGATGTGACGCCACATCTGAACCGGTTTGTGCAGGTTCTGTCAAACGACTGGAATAAAGTTCTGACGCGTCCAAGAAAAAAATATCACAGAATCCTTTGAAGCAGGTCACAAATATAAAATATATGATAAATATTCCTCATGATATAATAAGCAGCCATCGATAATATTTGAAAAGATTTGTCAGCGGCCAAGAAGCCAATCACCTGTAAATGGCTACAGACCCCAGCTCTGATTAATGTCTGACCTTTGACCCCAGTTCTTATAATCTGTTTGTTTGAGATTATGTAAAATTTAAATTGTGTTCAAAACCCTTTTTCCACGTCTGTAGATCTATTATAAATACTGCAGATACAATCAATGATTCCAGTCATATGTTGCAGGGTTCATCCAATCAGATTTCACCATCATGTGTTGCCGGGTAAAAATAAATCTGCCTTGAGGCCGAGAATCAACAGTTGAGCCTCTGGAGTGAAATATAAATGGAATGAACCTGTTGATTGAACTCATTAGACTCCATGTGTTTGATTGGACGGTCAAAGAAACTACAAACCACACCTGAATCCATGTATCATTTGTTCATTTGTTTTTCAAAATAAAACCAAAAATAAGACAAAGAAAAAACTCATCGTTTCTTCATTATTTGTTTCTAAAACCAAAATGAAAAAACAGAAGGTGTGTTTAAATGAATAATAGAAAAAAAGGATAACGACCGTTTTCCGTTTTGTCCAATTTTGACCTGAAGCAAATTGAATGAACTGTAAATGAATGTTAACAAACAAACAAACAAACAAACATGTCACTGGACTAAAGATCATTATGTTCTGATACTGTGGTCATATCTTCAGGTCTTAGGGTGACCCTCGTAGTTTCCACAAATAGGACGTTTCCATCTGTGTCACTGCAGGTCAAAGGTCATTTACTAAACTTGCTTCAGGTCAAAATTGGATAAAACTGGAAACGGTCGTTTTTTTTTTTCTATTATTCATTTTACACATGAAAAGTAAAACTGAAAAAACGCATCACTATCTGTTTTTTCATTTTGGTTTTAGAAACAAATAAAGAAACAAGTTGTTGTTTCATTGTTTTGTTTTTGGTTTTATTTTGAAAAACTAATGAATGAATGATACACAGATTTCTTATTAATGTTCAACCCTAAATCCAACCCAGCTGATGAAGTGGGTCATGGTTCATCTGTTACTGAGGACCTGGTTTTCCTCTGACGATGTGGATCTGATCTGATCTGATCTGATCTGAGTACCTCCGCGAAAGAGGTTATGTTTTACTTCGTGTTTGTTTGTTTTGAGGATTTATTTGCATTTTTTAAACCCTCATTGTTAATGATCCATAAAATAAATGGTTAGTGAACACAGAACACTAGTTTATAAATAAGTTCTGAACATCCAGATCCAAACCTCAGCAGACTGGTGCACAGTTTATCTAGTTTATTTATTTGTTTATTTGTTTGTTTCCTATTTGTGTTTCAGTCATGACTTCATCGGTGAGTTCAGCACCAGCTACAGACAAATGTCCAGAAGTCAGACCCAGTTCCACATCTATGAGGTGAGACCAGAACTAAGACCAGAACCAGAGACTGGAACTAAGACCAGAACCAGAGACCAGAACCACAGACCAGAACTAAGACCAGAACCACAGACCAGAACCATAGACTGGAAATAAGACCAGAACATAGACCAGAACTAAGACCAGAACCAGAGATTAGAACTAAGACTAGAAACATAGACCAGAACTAAGACCAGAAACATAGACCAGAACTAAGACCAGAAACATAGACCAGAACCAGAGACCAGAACTAAGACTAGAACCATACACCAGAACTATGGACTGGACCTCAGAACTTCCACCAGATCCACTAAAGTTTTATTAAAGTTTCAGTCAAACATCAGATCTTTATCTAAACCTGGTTCTTGTTTTTCCTCAGGTTTTAAATCCAAAGAAAAAAGGAAAGAAGAAGAAAAAATACCAAAACTCAGGAACGGTGAGTGTCCGTTTAGAAACTAAACTAAACTAGTGGTTTATGTGAGACCAGTGTTAGGAAAGTTCACCTTAATTAGGAACTAGTTCATAGTTCAGTTCAGTTAATCAATATGAATTAGTTCAGTTCATCGTTCATTCTTCCAAATTATCAACTAGAAGTTCATGGATCCTAAAATGAACTTTTTCATTCTTTTTATGTATTCTTTTTTATGTTATTATTGTAAACTTATTATTAACCGTTTCTGACGTTATCCTGTAGTCAGGAAATCAGGGCAAAATGTCAAAGCAAGTACCTTACTCCGGGGTTAACTTCACACTCTGTACATTTAACTCTTTTGAGTTTCGTTTTCAATGTTTATTTCGAAGAACGGGACAACACCTGCTCTGGTCACCGGTCACACTCTGTACATTTAACTCTGTTTCTCCACTCCCAAAAACACACTCACTCACTCACTCTCTCTCTCTCTCTCTCTCTCTCTCTCTCTCTCTCTCTCTCTCTCTCTCTCTCTCTCTCTCTCTCTCTCTCTCTCTCTCTCTACTCTCTCTCTCTCTCTCTCTCTCTCTCTCTCTCTCTCTCTCTCTCTATTCCACAACATTATGTTTCCAACATTAGTTCAGAATAATAAAATAATGACATCTATGATAATATTGTGTTTTGATCCCATTTTTTTCCTTATAGGACTCAATAATTACAACGTGATAAGAACGAAATACAAACTACATAAGAGCACAGTTCAATAAATGCCAGAATAACCACGTTCACAACTTCCCGTTCATTTGGCAAAAGTGAACGAGTCGTTCACGTTTTTCAAAAATATGATATCGTTCATGAACGATCGTTCACTGAACTCGTTCAGGTACAACACTGTGTGAGACCCACAAAAGGTCTAGACCCACCAAAGGTCTAGACCCACCAAAGGTCTAGACCCACCAAAGGTCTAGACCCACCAAAGGTCTAGACCCACCAAAGGTCTAGACCCACAAAAGGTCTAGACCCACCAAAGGTCTAGACCCACAAAAGGTCTAGACCCACAAAAGGTCTAGACCCACAAAAGGTCTAGACCCACCAAAGGTCTAGACCCACCAAAGGTCTAGACCCACAAAAGGTCTAGACCCACAAAAGGTCTAGACTCACAAAAGGTCTAGACCCACAAAAGGTCTAGACCCACAAAAGGTCTAGACTCACATGTACCAACCAAGACCACACTAGTGATAGTCTTTCATTAGGGGGTAAATACAATTTATATGGGGTCAAGGGTCATACACTGAGGTCAAAGGATTGTTCTGGTCTGGATTCAGACTGTTCCCTGACTCTGGGCTTTGTCAGCCTTGGTCTGGAGGATAGTGAAGGTGGGAGAACATGGAGAACATGGAGAACATGGTGTTGGGGTTATGGGACAGGTGTAAAGTGACTCTATCATCACGACAGGAAAAGTTAAATACTGAACAAAATGGCTGAATTTTTCTGAATATTTAAACTAAAGCATCCATTCAGAACGTGTCAGCGCTGACACGTCAGGAGTTAAAGGATTAAAAATGAATATTTAATAATGATTAATCAAACTTAATTAATTAATCTGATTAATAATCGTACTCATTCAACAGCCCTAATAGGCCATGTTTTTATTGGAGTGAATGTGTCTGATTTATCCTTCTTCCTCTTCCTCCTCTTCTTCCTCTTCCTCCTCTTCCTCTTCTTCTTCCCTGCAGGTGACGTTGCTGTCTTGTCTGGTGGACACTGAACTGTCCTTCCTGGACTACATTAGAGGAGGGTACGTTCAACACTTACTTCTGTCCTGTATGTTCTGTTCATCCTTCATGTCCTGGACCATCAGGGCATAAAACAAAACACTGGGGAGAAGTGAGAGAGGCATAATAATAATAATAATAATAATAATAATAATAATAATAATAATAATAATAATAATAATAATAATAATAATAATAATAATAATAATAATAATAATAATAATAATAATAATAAGCACCTTTTACAGAAAGAGTTTAGCTCAAAGTGTAATTTAGAATAAATACTATTCAAGTTGGTTTAATTCAGAAGTAAAGATGTAGCAAAACAAATTTGTCATAAATTTTCATGTTTAATAAGTGATTATACATAATTATTATAAAAGTTACAAAAGTACAAGAAAATACAATGCTATGGAATAATAAGGGATGAAATATGATTTATGAAAATTCAATAAAATGTGACACGGACGATGATGATGATGATGATGATGATGATGATGATGATGATGAAACTGCATGGATATTGTTTCATATAAGCAGCTACAAAGGATTTTTACTATGAAATTACATCAAAATAAATAACCATAGAAATAGAAAACCATAGAAATTTCTACCTTAATGAAAACAGTTTGCGTCACTATTACCTGGAAACACAGAAATATGTTTGTTAGCTGTAGAACCAGGCTGATCATCAATCATTAGCCTGGTTCTACAGCTGGAGATGGGTCCCAGGCGCCGCACATGGGTGCCCACTGCTCCTTACAGGTGCCCACTGCTCCTTACAGGTGTCCACTGCTCCTTACAGGTGCCCACTGCTCCTTACAGGTGCCCACTGCTCCTTACAGGTGCCCACTGCTCCTTACAGGTGTCCACTGCTCCTTACAGGTGTCCACTGCTCCTTACAGGTGTCCACTGCTCCTTACAGGTGTCCACTGCTCCTTACAGGTGTCCACTGCTCCTTACAGGTGCCCACTGCTCCTTACAGGTGCCCACTGCTCCTTACAGGTGCCCACTGCTCCTTACAGGTGTCCACTGCTCCTTACAGGTGTCCACTGCTCCTTACAGGTGTCCACTGCTCCTTACAGGTGTCCACTGCTCCTTACAGGTGCCCACTGCTCCTTACAGGTGTCCACTGCTCCTTACAGGTGTCCACTGCTCCTTACAGGTGCCCCAATGGCATGAAGCATGGGTTAAATGCAGAGGATGAATTTCATTGTACAATGTAGAATGACAAATAAAGTACTTTTGTACCTTTACCTTAACTACAGAGTAAATACACTGTAAACTGTACGGACATTACTTATAATAAGCTGTTACAAAGGAATTATTACCATAAAATTACATGAAAATAACCATAGAATTAGCATCTTATGAAAGCTGTTTGCATCACTATTACCTTAAAACTACAGAGTAGGAAATGATGAGGTGTCAAAAAAATCCTGGTCGATCACTGAGCTTCATTAACTGGTTGAAGTCTGTCACTGAGAAAATAAAACACACACACTCACAGCTACTGTATTTACACACCACGGTGCGCTCACTTCACTTTTTAAACACCATTCACACTGCGAGGTCGAGTGATGTTCTGTTAAAACCTGATTTTAAATCATCACACAGAGAAAACATCAGATGTTCCAGTAAATTCTGCTGCTAAATATGGTGTAAAAAAAACCCTTAGTGATGTCCACCAGCCTGAGTCAGTTCTTTAGTCATAGTTCACCTGTCATGTCATTGTCAGTAGGTCTGTCAGATGGATCACGACTCATCCGCTGTACTGTCTGGTTGTCATGGTAACAACTCTCTGTCCCAGTCTCTAGCTGCTAGCTCTAGAAGTTCTATTACCTCACGTCAGCTTTATGTTTTCTTTCTGTTTTGCGTTAAATGGTCTGTACCACATAGATAAACTGAGCTCACAGTTTGATATTCATAAATTCAATCTTGTATTCAACTGATAATGTTTAAATTTATCATTTTTAAAGATATGCTGTGTAGAGATCATAAAGTTTCCTCTTTATAGCCAACACTATAATGATAAAGAGTTTGTGCAGTGGAATGACTGATGAAGGGTGGGTTTGTATTTTTTTTTTACTGATGGGAGAAAACAATGACAGGACAATGTTGATGCAGTCAACCATGTGTCAAACGGTCATCGGTTAAAATCCCTACTGCAGAGTAATTACACTGGAAACTGTATGGATATTACTTATAATAAGTGGTTACAGAGGCATTATTACCATAAAATTACATCAAAATTACCATAGAATTAGCACATTATTAGCGATCAGTAATATAAAGAGTTTCTGACTCTGTAGTTACCATGGAAACGCAGTCACATCACTACAACATTGATTCACCAGTAAAACCCAATGACGACAGATGGACAACACACTTGGTTTATGTTCATTTAATGAGAGATTTAACTGAAAAATACACTTTTACTCTGTTTTGACATAAGAACCTTGGAGTTTTCATCAACATTTACATCAGGGTTGGTTTTTTTTTTGGTTTTTTTTTACAAATCCAGTCCTACAGGGTCTGTTTGCTGCATGTTTTCCATATTCCTCTCTTCTAGCACACCTGGTTCCATTAATGATCAGCTTTGTCGTCTGGCTCTGCAAAAGCCTGATAATGATGGGATGGCTTCCAGGTGCGATGGAAGACAGAAATATCTAAAACATGCAGGACCCCTCCCCCCCAGAGGATCATATTTGAATACACCTGGTCTACATCAGCAAATTAAAGATGGGATTGATGTAAAAACAAAAAAAAATCTGAAGGCAACATAACTTAGAAAACTTGTACTTTTATTGTGCTGTCAACACAGAAATATTAGACAGATTTAGTTCTTAATTTTAATGGCTGTTAAAAAAACAGTTAACTGTTAATTTTAAATGTTTTAAAGCTTCTTTTATACAAAACAACATCATTAATAGTGCAGACTACTGAAGAGGAATTTAGCCCAAAAACACGGAGCTTCAAACTATTATCCAAGTGTCTTCAGCTGCTCTGGTGTTTTTGCATTTATCTCTAATATGTTTTATGTCTTTCACTGCTGCAGTAACCCATAACATGTCTGTGTGGGGACTTTCACTGGGCATCCTGTTAGCCAATTCCAACGCTCATAGACATTTTAGAGAAACTCCTGCTGTAGCTTCTGCCACCATCACAGGTTGATTGTTGAAGTTTTAGTTCAGGTCCACAGTCTGTCACTCTTTTTTTCTTCATCCGAACAACGAGTGAAGTGTAGTTGTTTCAAAGAAACAACAGATTTTCTGTAGCCGTTGTGTGAGCCATGACGAAGTGACAGACAATGTCTAATAGTTGTCCAATGACACTAGACTGATACATATAAACTGTCATATCAATGGCCTGGGGCGCAGAGGCTCCGCCCCCCAACACCATTTAATTAGTGATGCTGATAGGACAAATTGTTTTTCCCTAGTAACGATAAACAATTGGCTATTCCACCGTGCTTTGGGGCCAGTTATATCTATATATATAACCTACGTATTAGTCTAATGTGATTAAAGGAGAAGGAACGTGGAGTCTGTTGGTGAAAATTCACTGCTTAATGAGTGGCAGTTGGTGGAAATGTTGTTAAAATAATTCAGATTGCATGTAGGCATATTATTTTTATATTTTTACTCACCCATGTCTATGAGGGCAGCGCCCTATCGCCCCTATGGGCCAGCCGCCGCTGCTATCACTGTGGTATTTTCTGTACTGTAGGCGCAAGGGATTAGAACGTGCACTATCAACAAATGTTTTTATCCCTGACTCCCTGATGAAGGCCATTTATGCCGAAAAGCGTTGGGGTTTTTATATGTTTTTTTTATATGATTTTATAGGTTTTTGTAACCAGGCCAGTTTAATAAAGGCTTTTTATTCTTCACTTTTAAGAGAGTGCCTTGGAATTTTTCTTTCTTTTTAAATGTTTTTATTTATTTATTTTTTCATATACAGGATGTACTGGACTCACATTAAGTGAGGTCAAAATCATGACATAAAATGTCTAACTTATGAGATAAAAAGCCAAAATGATGAGATCCCTTAAGGGTGATAAATGGTGATAAAACAGAGAATTTGAAAAGTATGAATGGTGTTTCATTAAAATAAGAACTCCAGTTAAGTCCAGGATGAGGCTGTAGTGGATGACAGTTACAGTGGATCTACGTGTCCGTAACTTGCTGTTTAACTGCAGATGTTGGAACATGATGCTTTGGTATAATATGCTGTGGTTGATGATTGTACGTTAGCGCTGACACTCTTCATTTTCTGTTGTAGGACTCAGATTAATTTCACAGTGGCCATCGATTTCACAGCGTCCAATGGTAAGTGTTTAAAAGCTGCTTATGTCCGTTAAATGCTTTAATTGCTCTGAGCAGATAATACCCTGTTGGATTTTTATGTCCACGTCTGTAATTTACCCGCTGCCTTTTATTCAGTCGGAGAACGCAGACGAGTCTGCTGAGCTTTCATCTTCCCAGTTTGATTTGGTTTATTTAGACAGAAGTCTCCAGAGTTTAGGAAGCAGCGTCTGCATCCATTAAACCCAGTCAAACACATGAGTGATGTTCTCATTTTACCCACAGATGATTCAGCACATCAATCTATGAGCTGAAATATTAAAAAAGCAGAAAACACACAGACTTTAACTGGGTTTAACCCTTTAACACATGGCTGTCAAACTCAATTTAGTTCACTTCCACATTCAGATACATTTCATCAGAAGTTGAAGCCAGACCAGTAAAATAAAAACAGAAAAATATGTAACACTAAAAAAAAAGTTGGTAAGTTTTACAAGGAAAATTTTCAAACCATGACAGTGTAAATGTGTAAACTCTAAAATGGTTCTGTTTATATGACACTGAATCACTGTGAAATAAGTATTCAGAGAATGTCTAATCTGGCCCGTTCTGTGCCAAACTCAAATTTCTATGACAACCTGTTCTTGAATTAGAGCCAATAATGTGATTTTAAGATGAATACTTCAAAAGTTATGTCCAAAATTTGACATTGACTTTTACTGTGACCTTTGACCCTGAGTCTTCAAATATGTCCTTCAAGGTTCTGATGTCAATTCCCATCAACAGTGAGAGCAAAAAGAAGCTAAATGATAAACTGAGTGTACATTAATGAAGAGGACGTTCCTGACCTTTGACCTATCTCTGATCATTGTGAAAATACATTTTTGGTGACCTTGACCTTTGACCTACATTCACCAACATTCCATGTGGTCTATTCTAGACTACCATACAGATTTCCTGAAAATTGGTCCAGTAGTTAAAGTTACTGCAAACCAAAAAACTGAACCAAAAACCTGTCATTCTGGTTCTGACCATGTGGTTCTGGTCTCAGGGAACCCATCCCAGCCCACGTCGCTGCACTATATGAGTCCGTACCAGCTGAACGACTACGCCATGGCGCTCAGAGCTGTGGGCGAGATCATCCAAGACTACGACAGTGACAAGATGTTTCCTGCGCTGGGGTTCGGAGCCAAACTTCCTCCAGACGGACGGGTGTCCCACGAGTTTGCCCTGGTGAGGAGACACACCCACTCAGCTGGGGGGCGTGGTTACCGTCACTGTTGACACTGGTGGGAATGGGGTTTAATGAAGCACTGTTAGTAGCTGTGGGCGGAGTTTAATATGTTAGTGTGAGTGGCTGTGGGCGGGGTTTATTATGATGCTGTTAGTGGCTGTGGGCGGGGTTTAATATATTAGTGTGAGCGGCTGTGGGCGGGGTTTAATATATTAGTGTGAGCGGCTGTGGGCGGGGTTTAATATGATGCTGTGAGTGGCTGTGGGCGGGGTTCATGTCTCCCACAAATACTTTAAATGAAGGTGGTTGGTGTCATAGTTTGACTATGAACATTTGTTTTGTTAGTTTTTTGTGCGTCTTCCTGTTGTTCCTGTCATTGTTAGTGTCTGGGCTTTTATTTTGTTATGTTGGTTCATCTTCATTGTGTCTTGTTTTACTTCCCGTTACCTCGTTAATTTAACCGTGACGTGTCTCACCTGGCGTCTGGTGTATAGATGTTGATATGGGTTTCAGAACACAAGGACCCAAATGCAGACTCTGAGACAGAGGGAGAATTTAAACAGTTTATTGAGGTGGTTAACAGAGGAAATGTTAATGTGTGGCTAATCAGCTGGGCTGTGCTCGGTGCAGCCCAGGGACGAGGGGAAACGACAAAAGAAAAGTCTGGGGACAGAATCGGGTGAAAACCATGAACCAGAGAAGGGTCCGAGAAGCCAGAGAGGTCCAAACGATGAGCATGAAGCCAGAGGCAGGAACAGGGTCTGGAACCGGGAGATCAGATGCAGCGACACAACAGACAAGAATACAGAACCAAATATCCAGAACCAGATCCTACACAGGGAATGCAAAGAACAAAGACAAACACTCAACTGATGCATTTAGGACAAACAAGCTGACGTCTAATCCCCAGGAGAGACCAACGTGTACACACCAGACGCCTGGTGAGACACATCACAGTTAGATTAACGGGTGACAGGAAGTAAAACAAAACACAGTGAACATGAACCAACATGACAAAATAAAAGCCCAGACACTAACAACAGGAAGACGCACAAAAACTAACAAAACAAGACGTTCATAGTGAAACTATGACAGAAAAATTGTCCTAAGGGCAATAATGAGGCAAAAGTGTGAGGGACCGAACCAAAGATGAGGAGACACAGACACATTAAAATATGGATTGGGTTTATTTTCCCCAAAAATTATGAAAAAAAATCAATCAACAGAAACAAACACTGGGCCCATAAATAGAAGTTAACAGAAAAGAACCATACTTAAATCAAAGCAACAGGTAACAAAACTGAGCCACCATCACCTAACACACAAGAGTTCATATTTACAAACACTAACAATAAAGCAAAGAGAAACAACTGAATTAAACACCAAAAAACCCGAACTATTCCAAAGAAACAATCTACTCCTTAAACCCAAAAGATAAATAGATGAATAATTCAAACGGAATACTTCATGAATCAAACTGAACCCTTTCAAACAGTAGTTGAGCTGCCCCAATTAAGCTGCTCTTCCTATAGACAGTAGAGGCTGTTGTGTATGGGTGCAGTTTTTTTCCACAGACACACAGACAGACAGACAGACAGACAGACAGACAGACAGCACCATCTCCACCAGTACCTCAAAAGAAACAAAATTAGATTCAATGAAACATGACTGTACAAAAGTTAACTAAAAGGGTGCACTCCAAATAGAACTCATGTAAAATGTCAACTAATATTCTACCAAAAATTTAAAAAATATATTAAAAAAATGTGTGTGAACGTATTTGTGTAACTGTAATCTAAATAATGTAACTGAATAAATGTGAAGTGTATGTGCAGAGGGTTATGGTGCGGCTGCGTCCATCACAAAAAGCAATAACATTAAAGGTGTCATTCCATGCTTATTTTATTTCATTAATATTGTTGTGTTCTCCATTGTTATTGAATACATTGATGTTGGTTCTATTTTAAAAAAGCGTCTAGTTTGTTTTGTTTCCAGCTGTTTTTTCACTGTAAAAAAATGACTTGAGGTCGAACAACAGTTTACCGGTACTTCCTCATACATGACGTGCTGATGAGGCGTCTCAGATTGGCACAGAATACGTGAAGGACCCCCCCCCCAACTCTCCATATGTGTTTACCTTTACCAGAGTAACATCCAGCGAGGTTTCATGCCATTGCTTGGCTTTATTTCCACAGAGACACATGAACCAGTTTGATCCAACAGTGTTTCCAGTTTGTGCAGCAGCTACTGTGGTACCGTCTTCTCTTGTACATGCTAATGCTAATGCTACTTCAGATTCGCTCTGCAATGGAGGATGGGTTTAACCCCACATGGGTGACGCTAAAGTCCATCTGATGTCAGATGGACCGTCTTTTTCTGGGTCCCTAGTTCCTGTTGTTGTTTAGTGTGAATGCAGTATGCAGCCAGTGGAGGTGATGAACCACTGTCAAAGGAGCATGTGTTGGTAAGTCTGGGAGAGCCATCACCATAGTTACGCTGGGTGAGCCATCACCATGGTAACGCTGGGTGAGCCATCACCATGGTAATGCTGGGTGAGCCATCACCATGGTAATGCTGGGTGAGCCATCACCATGGTAACGCTGGGTGAGCCATCACCATGGTAATGCTGGGTGAGCCATCACCATAGTTACGCTGGGTGAGCCATCACCATAGTTACGCTGGGTGAGCCATCACCATGGTAATGCTGGGTGAGCCGTCACCATGGTAACGCTGGGTGAGCCATCAGATTCCAAAAGGAGTGTGGAAAATTGCTGTAATGACACCTTTAAATTGATTTGTAGATGTATTAAGACCATCATGGGTCTACCAATGATGGCAATTTGAAGTGATGGTCTGTTTGTAGTTTTTAAAATTTTTTAAAATGCTTTTAAGAATGAGTGCCAGAAGGTAGACAGTTTCAGACATGTCCAGAACATGTTGGTACGTAAATAGATTTTATGATGTGTTAACTTTTTGACATGTATTCTGACAAAATATCAAACACACAACACATTATCAGTACAAATGGACTCATTTTAGAGTTTGACAATATTTATTTTATGCTCAACTAAAACCAAAGACACATGCATGTACCAAATATACACGCATTACATTTATTTCAACACGCTTATTTTAGTCCCAAAAATGGCTCCATTGATCTGTTTTATACGAATACTGCATCATCTCAGACTCAGTTGTGCTGAAATAATTCTGGACCGGTCAGGAAAACCCTCCATCCAGATGTCATGGGGTTCGCCGCCCTTGGCCAAAGTCAAACACCGTGGGGTGGCAGACACTCAGACCACTCCTCAGATACCCATAATGCCTCGCTCTCCCGTCTGGTTCAGATGTTGGTCCGGAGGCGTTTGCAGCTGCTTGGCGTTGGGGTAAGGGCCGCCCCGAGGCATTCACCCTCTCACGTATATGTGGATGTTGGCGTGAAACGAGCGACATCCAGCTGTGGAGTCGCAGCAGGATGAGGGTGACGTAACCACATCGGTCTGCGCTCACAAGGACGTTGATGTGCACTTTGTGTCCTCATGGGCGTCATTAAAAACCCAAAACATATGGAGGCATCAATAATAAATGAAGCACACATCAGCTGAATATGAAACACTTCCATCCAAGTCAGAGAAAATGACAGAAAAACAGTCCTGCAATGGAAAAAAAAACTAATCTGAAAGTCATCAAGTGGATTTGTCTCATTTCTAGTCCAAATATTTCATAACCCTTAAAATAAAACAGAATCACCTTAAGAGGAACTTTTAGAAAATAGGAAAATGTGGGTGATTCTGTCTGATTTGAAATGGAAATGAAATGGAAAACAACAATTAGCATCCATATCTTCATGGTTGTGGTCTATGTCTTCATGGTTGTGGTCTATATCTTCATGGTTGTGGTCTATATCTTCATGGTTGTGGTCTATGTCTTCATGGTTGTGGTCTATATCTTCATGGTTGTGGTCTATATCTTCATGGTTGTGGTCTATGTCTTCATGGTTGCGGTCTATATCTTAATGGTTGCGGTCTATGTCTTCATGGTTGTGGTCTATATCTTCATGGTTGTGGTCTATATCTTCATGGTTGTGGTCTATATCTTCATGGTTGCGGTCTATATCTTAATGGTTGCGGTCTATGTCTTCATGGTTGTGGTCTATATCTTCATGGTTGTGGTCTATATCTTCATGGTTGTGGTCTATATCTTCATGGTTGCGGTCTATATCTTAATGGTTGCGGTCTATATCTTAATGGTTGCGGTCTATATCTTCATGGTTGCGGTCTATATCTTAATGGTTGCGGTCTATATCTTCATGGTCGCGGTCTATATCTTAATGGTTGCGGTCTATGTCTTCATGGTTGCGGTCTATATCTTCATGGTTGCGGTCCATATGTTCTCTGGGTGTTGTCCTAATATGTCTGCTTCAAATCCAATGCCTTTTTTTACAGAACAGGAACAATACTAACATGAAATCTGTTAATCCAACCATAATTCCATTCTCTCTCTGCTCATTTAAACTGAGAAACTCCATTTCAGTCTTTAGCTGGTTTATTGTCAATAGCTGGACTTGGATCATGTGGCTGTAAACGGTTACTGCTTCTATCTTCCAGGAATCCATCAAAACAAACAGACTAGAAGGCCATGCAGAGCGTGGTATCTTCGCAAATCATATGAAATGTGTGATGTTGTCAAATCACAAATCTGTCATTATCAGTCATTATTACGGTGGCCAACGGGGGCAAACACAAGAAAGATGCACAACCAAAAACACAAACACAAAACAAGTGCAACACACGTGCAAGAGAAAGATGCTGCAACAACACAAACGATGCAGAAGCAAAAACGTACAAATTCAAAATGGCATCAGAGCACAAGTAGTGAGTCGATTTGGCTGAAGTTTGGACCAGTTCGTACTTGTATATGTCTGCTTGTACCTGCTAAATTTGAGAACAATCCATTAAGAACTGGAGGTGCGTGAGTGCAAATAGAGGAAATGTGTACGCGCACAGACAGACAGACGAACAGACAGACAAAGCAACATAACTTAGCAAATCTCAGATTCGCAAAGTTAAAAATAAATTCTATTTAGTGGATCAGTGGGTCCTGGATAAATAAATATTCTACTGTCTGTTAATCAGTCTGATGACAATACATTCTTTTCTTTCACAGAACGGTAACCCACAGAACCCCTACTGTAACGGCATCGAGGGGGTGATGGAGGCATATTATCAGAGTCTGAAATCGGTGCGACTCTACGGCCCCACCCACTTCTCTCCTGTCATCAACCATGTGGCCAGGTATCAGGGGTCATCCAGGGGTCATCTGAATCATTTTTGGGGGTGGAGACTTAAGTAGAAACTGTGACATAAAATGGTCTTTACTGTTTGAGTCAGAGGTGGAAAGTAACTAAGTAAAAGTACATCATTACTGTACTTAAGGAGACTTTTTAGTTATATGTACTTTACTTGAGTATTTATTTTTCTGGAAACATTTTATGTTTACTTCCTATATTTTTGCATAAATATTTGTACTTTATACTCTTTACATTTATATAAATATCTGTACTTTATATACATATCTATATATGTAAATTTGACCTTTGACCTCTGTATTTCATATTTCAGGTATGCGTCTGCAGTGACTGACGGCTCCCAGTACTTCATCCTCCTCATCATCTCAGATGGCGTCATCACAGACATGGCTCAGACCAAGGAGTCCATTGTCAATGTACGTTTCCTTTATATGTTTAGAAACTGGAATAAAATTTAAATAAAACAGACATTCAGACTTTTGATGAAGCAGATGTTTGATTCTCCTTAACCCGTAAAGACCCAACGTCAGTTCCCAAATCAATTTTTGTCTTGATTTAACTTTTCTTAAGCTGTTTTACCACTATTTATGACAATATTACGCTCTATATTTTTACATTTTCACTGTAAAGGATGTTTTTTTTTTCCATTTATTGGAACTACAATGGCACTGAATGGTGAGTGTAGAAAGCCTAGGATCTAGACTGTCCCCAGTGGCCGCAAACTGCATTTGCTACGGGGAGAGTCTAGAAAGTCTAGGCGAATTTGTGGGCGGGATAACCGCTGTCTGTCAAGTTTTCTCTTTACACAATGCCACGCTATTGGATGGGTAACCAGTCAGAGCCAACCAGTCAGAGCCAACCAATCAGAGCGATGAACATGGAGCAGGTCTAACCATTCCCGGTTCAGCCAGGATTCCGGACTCCCGTACACTATTTGGCACCGGCCGCTTCGGATCTCCTCTGGGTCGCCTTTGCCGAGTTGTGCTGCTCGTATTCCCAGTTTTTCGGCCTCTTGCAACTGGTCATCCATTAGGGCTAAAAGGGGTGACACAACGATCACCAGCGGGTTGTGCAGACCCATGCGTCGTCCCACTAGCGGAGCCAGCTGATAAATCAAACTTTTGCCATACCCGGTGGGCAAAACTCCGACAACGTCCCTTTTTTCCAAAAACAGCTTAAGTGCCGTTTTCTGCTCCTCTCGCAGGGAAAACTGTAATTTTAAATCACCTAGCGTTGCTGCCAAAGCCAGCTCCAATGGTTGTTCCTGGTGATGAGCCATGTTGTCTAGCAGCTAGCAACTGGTGTTACAGCAATGTGTGCTAGCTAGCAGCTACGCCTTCTTCTTCTCTTTGGTGTGCTAGCTGCTACGTCTCTGCGACTACAACATTACGTGTCGTATTTGTGTCGTCATGAGGCAGGGCGGGCTCCAATCTCGCCCCTCGCGATTTGATTGGTCCGGTCCATTTTGGATTTTCAGATCCTAGGCTGTCTAGTCTGTCTCCCCGTAGCAAATACCATTTGCGGCCACTGGGGACAGACTAGATCCTAGGCTAGAGTGTAGAGGCTGTTCTAAAGGGGCGGTGGCTTGTTTTAAACACTACAGGAGGTGTGTGAATGTGAGCTTTGAGCAAAAAGGCTGCAGGAACGTCATCCAAAGATAGATTTGCCAAATTAAAGGTAAGGACAAGAAAAAGCAAATAGCAGTTCATGCTAACTGCTAACTGTCATTTTAATGCACGGTTTATTTTATGCACCAGTAAAATATATAATTATGTCTTCAATTCGAATTACACACACACACACACATATATATACATATATATATATATATATATATATATATATATATATGTATGTAGGTAGATGGATAAATAGATAGATATACATATAGGGTTCAGTGAATGTACTCAGTACCTCCAACAAGGTTAAGAACCACTGTTCTAAAGTAAATGGTGCTTTATCATATTTATTATAAACAAAACAGTTTTTTTTATCATTTTTAATCTAAACTAAATTGTTCTTCATCGCTTTTATTGTAAATTAAATGGTGCTTTTTCATTCTTATTCTAAACAAAACTGTACTATGGCATCTTCCTTCATCTGTATCCAGAGACACTAAACCATTCTTGTGTTATTACTTTACTTTATTACTTTACTTTATGCTAACTCAGTCTTATGAAGTCCAGGGTCCAGCCCCCTCCCCTCAGGTTGTAATGGTCTAATAACTCTTCTGAGTTAGGGTTGTCTTGTAATTACAGTCAGACTTAATGAGTGTGAGGGTCTTTGGTGAACCCCCTCAACCCTTTGTGATGTCATGTTATTGTAAAGTAAGATTTGAGTGTAATTATTTACTCGCCTGCAGAGGATTCATGCAATTTGTTTGTCGGTCTAATAACTGTAGGAAGTTATGAAACACTAAACACTTTCATTCATCATTCATTACTGCCACTGTACTCTGCGCACAGATTCAATTTACAATTTTGCAAACCAGTGCTAGTGGTTTGAGAGGTGGGGGTGGGGGACCTACAGAGACCCAGTTACATTAGAAGGATGAATTCACTCAGAAAAAGTTTGGCCATTGTCTCGGTAAGGTATTGTCTAAGGTAATAGGTTTTCAGTGAAATATAAGAATTATGAGGGAAAAAAAATCTATATTCTAAGATAAAAAGTCTAAATTATTGCTGCCTCCTGTTTTATCATCTCGTGTTTTTCTTCTATTAATAACTCTGTCACTTCTTCTTTTCATTTTCACCAGAATCACTTTCTTTGGGCTCATGATGAATAATGAATGAATGTAATAAAGTTTAAATGAACACACTGGGAAAAACTCACCAAACAACAGTAACTCTGTGATGAATGAGGGTCAAAGGTCACCAAAAGCATCATGGGTTTGTTTCGAAAATTGAATTTTCTTTCATATTCAGAGACGAAAAATTGACATAAAGGTTTTTCTTTGCTTGGATTATTCGTTAGCTAGGTCTTTCGCAAGTTGAGGTACGACTGTATTTGGATAAATATAGTGTCCACACATACACAGAGCATGTATGGGGTTTCCTCCACTGTTTCCCAGGGACTCAGTAACTCCTCCAGTCTTTCATCAGACTCTTTTTCTTCTTCGTGTTTTCAGGCGGCGTCTCTGCCCATGTCCATCATCATCGTTGGGGTCGGACCAGCTGAGTTCCACGGTGAGAGAGTCACCATCATGTCTGTGTGCGAGTGGACACTCCTCACCCTCACCCTCCCTCCTACTCCACTCCTCCTTCCTTCTTCTCCTTCTTACTCCTCTCTTTTCCTCTTCCCTCCTCCTTTTGCTCCTCCTCTCTCCCCCTTCTCCTCCCATTTGTTCTTTTGTTCATTTCTTTTGTTCATTTGTTCATTTTTTCTTTTGTTCATTTTTTCTTTTGTTCATTTGTTCTATTTTTCATTTGTTCTTTTGTTCATTTGTTCTTTTGTTCATTTGTTCTTTTGTTATGTTCTTTTGTTCATTTTTTCTTTTGTTCATTTATTATGCTCATTTGTTCATTTGTTCATTTGTTCTTTTGTTCATTTGTTCTTTTGTTAATTTGTTAATTTGTTATGTTCTTTTGTTCATTTTTTCTTTTGTTCATTTATTATGCTCATTTGTTCATTTGTTCATTTGTTATGTTCATTTGTTCTTTTGTTCTTTTGTTTATTTGTTCTTTTGTTCATTTGTTCTTTTGTTCTTTTGTTCATTTGTTCTTTTGTTAATTTGTTAATTTGTTATGTTCTTTTGTTCATTTTTTCTTTTGTTCATTTATTATGCTCATTTGTTCTTTTGTTCATTTGTTTATTTGTTCTTTTGTTCCTTTGTTCTTTTGTTCATTTTTTCTTTTGTTCTTTTGTTCCTTTGTTCTTTTGTTCATTTTTTCTTTTGTTCTTTTGTTCTGTTCATTTATTCAGACGTTCTCTTCTTCTCTTCTCAGTCCTTCTGTTTGTTTTAAACCATTCCAGATTCTACTGTCTTTTATGTTCATGTTCCTCACGTTCCGTCATCATCCGCACTGTTCCCATTAAACTAAACACACTCAGTGATTCTCGTGTTTTTCCGCCGTCATTCGCTCCGTTAACCTCCATTTACAGCCCGAGGTTTTCACGCTCGGCAGATGACACTCATCGTTGTCATGGTGCGTTTGGCATCGTTAACGCTATGAGCAGATTTAAACGACATCACGCTAACGATGGCGGCAGGTTAACGCCCACTGGAGGAGGATGACGTGGTTGTACGTGGGAGTGGGCGGAGTCTAACTGATGATGTTTAACTCCTCAGAAATGATTGAGCTGGACGGCGACGAGGAGAGGATCTCGTCACAGGGACGATTCGCAGAGAGAGACATTGTCCAGGTACGAAGTGGAGCAGGTTATTAGTTATTGATTCCTGATCAGGTTGAGCAGCAGCTTCATTTGGAATGGATCAAGTCAAAGCCTTTGGAAATACTACGGTTAGAAACAGGAACAGAAAATATGTGTCATTCATTCATTGGTTTTTCAAAATAAAACAACGAAACAAGTCTTTTTCTTCATTATTTGTTTCCAAAAACAAAATGAAAAAATGGATAATGATGCATTTTTTTCACTTTTCCTTTTTGTGTTTAAATGAATAAGAGATAAAAACAGATAATGGCCGTTTTCTGTTTTATCCAATTTTGACCTGAAGCAAGTTGAGTAAACTGGAAATGACCTTTGACCTGCAGTGATAAAGATGTAAACCTTCGTCCTGTTTGGGGAAACTAAGAGGGTCACCCTAAGACCTGAAGATAAGACCATAGAGAAAATGTGTGTCATATCAGACCATAGTGATCTTCTGTTTGTTTGGTTGTTTATGTTCATTTCCAGTTTATTCGATTTGTTTCAGGTCAAAATTGGATAAAACGGGAAACGACCGTTATCTGGTTTTTTTTATTATTCATTTAAACACAAAAAACCCCGAAAAAAAGCATTACGATCTGTTTTTCACTTTGCTTTTAGAAATAAATAATGAAGGACCAAGTTGTTTATTCATTTTTTATCTCGCACAACATTGGTGGCGAGAGATTATTGTCATCACTGTGTGTGTATGTGTGTGTGGGTGGGTGTGGGTGTGGGTGGGTGTGGGTGGGTGTGGGGGTGGGTGGGTGTGGGGGTGGGTGTGGGTGTGTCCACAGACACATATCATGCTATAACTCAATGAATACTGTAGATATCACCATGAAATTACATGGGCATAGACATATAGATAATGTGTATCAGATGCAATGATCCATTTAAGTAAAGGTCAAAGGTCAAGGTCACAATTAACTAAAATTTCAAAATCACATTATAGGTTATAACTCAAGTCACAGAACTTTTAGATTGGTACCAAATAATGCGGAACGAAGATTTATACAATTCTAATAATTGGTGTTATCACCTGCGACTAATAGTTTTTTAGATCACTGGAGGTCAAAGGTGACATGTGGCAAAATTAACATATGTAACATTGTGTCAAACATAGACTGTGATGGAAATTGACGTTGACTGGGTCATTAAATGTTACTGATCAACATGAATATTAAGTTTATGATTATTGATCAGCTGAAATATTTAAATCACAGATGTCATCTTCAAATGGATGATCAGTGATGGGTGACCAATAATGTTTGACGGTTTGACTAACAAACACATCAATAGTAAATAAGGATGGATTTAACAGTTTTAAACAAGAGGTGAGGTTTGGCCTTCTCTGAATACTTGTTTTATTTTTGGTTTTATTTTGAAAAACAAATGAACGAATGATACACGGATTGAACAGGGTTAGGGTCCAGAACAGGGTTAGGGTTCAGAACAGGGTTAGGGTTCAGAACAGGGTTAGGGTTCAGAACAGGGTTAGGGTTCGGGGTGTGATCAGGGGTTCAGTTGTGTCTTTCGTCTCCCCAGTTCGTTCCGTTCAGAGACTACATCGACCGCAGAGGGAACCACATCCTCAGTATGGCTCGTCTGGCCAAAGAGGTTCTGGCTGAAATCCCTGACCAGTTCCTGTCCTACATGAGGACCCGTGGCATCAAACCAGGTCCGTTACCCCCCCCCGTACACGCCCACCTGTCCCCCGCAGGGTGTCCACCCCCTCCTCGCCCGACGGGTGAGTCGCATCTAAAGGCCTGTGGTGAGACAGAGGTCACCTGAGTGCACTGGGTTTGGGTCAGTCCAGGCTGAAGCTGAGACCCGGATCCAGAACTTGGTTCCAGACACTCCTATTTCACTTCCTCTATGTCATAGGTATGTCGCTTTGGAAACGTTTACAAGACTTTACAAGGATGAAGTGGCGCTTTCTTCGGCAGGAAATATCCGATACCAATATTGGTACCGGTACCAGTATTAATTAATGTGAAAACTTCCTAGATGTGGAGCCTTTGTACATTCATCAGAGACTGTGTTTTTTTAAAGGGGGCGGAGCATGTGTTTGTTTAACTGAAGCATGAACTGTTTGTCCTTCACTCAGGGCTTTGACCCCTCCTCCCACACTGACCCCGCCCCCTGCCGTCACTAAAGCCTAATTTATACCCTCCGATAATTACAGGAACGGACGTTTTCATCCAGTTCCAGAGGTAGTTGCACCCGTCAGTTTGTCCGTTGGTCAAGAGTTTAGCAATTCGGTGAAGTCCGGGTGAAACGGAGCAATACTACAGGAAATTGTGGGGGCAGTAGAGAGGCCGAAGTGGAAAATTTCGGAATTCGACCCACAAAGAAGGTTCCCGCTAGGACTTTAAAAATAGTTATGGAGGATAGAATTTGTGAGCTGGTCAGAGGATATATCCATCGTATGATCCGACCCAGGCAAGGAGAAGGTGGAAGGTATTAGCAGTCATCGTGAAATAATGAAAATGTTTCTCCTCATTCATCTGACTCATAGGTAGAAACAATGACACCAATTCACCACCAACTATCCTCCTTGTATTCAGTGGACTCACACTCCACCGTCTGATGCGTCTATTTCTGTATTTCTGGTCCAGTTTTAATGCCTCCACAGTAAATACATTAAAATCACCGCTTCAATAGACGCCATGTTTCTTGAACCCTTGGCAATGCAACTCGTTAGCGCCTCCTAGAGGATTTCGAACACAACATCCATAATACGGACGGAGGCTTGAATACCAGCTCTGGGAGCAATGTCAGGAACGGAAAGACGAATTTTGTCCGGTTCCGGAGGAATAAATTAGGCTTAACACGTCCCATTACCCTGTTCCCACCCAAAACTTTTCCATGCATCATTTCCTTTTACGTCCACCTGCCTGGAACCTGACAGACGCTGTGCATCCTGGGACTCCATCCTTGTCTCGGGACACCACGTTCTCATTTGGTTCTGGAAATGTGGATTAGAGCCCAGACGACAAAAACACACACGTCACCACCGTCGTAAATGTGTGACCATGTAACCTCCACATTCACGCTGGAGGAAAGACGGGCTCTGACTGGGTCCAGTAGAACCAGAGGTAGATCAATACTTCTATCAGATCAGTCACATTAACGAGACTTTTTAAAAATGTGTCTATAAATCTATAAACACCAACATTTCTCTACTGTCATTTATCTGAATTGTGTCCCTCCAGCACAAAACCAGTCACTTTGGTCAAATTTTCTAAATTAATATTTTATATTTATCTTAAAGTTTATTAAAAATGTTTGTGTGACACTAATTCAACCAATCAGAGGCTGTTTTTCAACATCGCCATAGCAACAAGAGATTTAGTTTAGTACAGAAGGCTTTGTTCTGAGGCCTCCCATTGGTTCAAATCTATAATTCTGTAGATTTCTATTTAAGGGTTGTCTAGAGGGAATCCCCATCTTTCCAACGGTACCAAACATGACGGGGAAATACCTAACGCCAGTGCCAAGGAAAGTCATGTTTGGAGTCGATTTGTCTTAGTTTTAGACTTAATTACTGTCAGAGTCAGTTGTTGTTCTTCCTAAAAGACATGATTTGAAGAAGTTACGCTAGGAATTTAACAAACACTCACAGTTAGAAGTGTTCAGGAGACATTTTACTGGGATTTTATCAATAAACTTCAAACTATAACGTATTTGAGGCTAAAGTTATAAATACAGCTGTGACTGAACTACTGCTTTAATGATGGACGGACACATGTTAATTAAAGCAGATGTTTACAGATCAACCTCTGTTAAATAATTATACTAATAATCAAATATATAATAATTATAATTATCAACCAAATGTTCACTTGTACATTTCACATTCATCACAAGTTAAATTTAATGAACTGAATATTTTCAACGTCCTGCAGGAAAAATATTATATAAATGAAATAAATGTGAACAGAAGTCAAATTAACTCATGACACTTTTTCCATCCAGACCAGGTTTAGTCCATCATGGACTCTGACCCTCATGGACTCTGAGCCCCGCCTCCTCCGTCGTGAACGTGGCCTTGGAGCGTTTCTCGTTTTTCTACCTCACATTGTTTGGTATTTGTTCTGCTTTTTTTTAGAATTGATGTTTCACACTGAAAACAGATGATTTTCTAAAGAAGATGTTGATGAACGGCAGATCAGGAAACTCAACTAAACTAAAATATATCAAAAATGTAAAATATATCAACTAAAATGTGACAATCTTCAATAGACATACAGTCTTTACATTTTAACTAAGATATAATTAAAATGTAAAATACTGAAAAAAATTACATATATATATATATATATATATATATACATGTGTATAATCAGTAATGCACGGGTCCATGTATAAATGACCCGCAACCGAGCGCTTTTTTAACTAACCCTACCCGCAACTCAGACTGCAAGAAATATATTTGAAACGGACGGACCTGACCCACCCACATCACATGACCTTACTCACTTGAACATCACATGACCTTTGACCTTACTCACATACCTGCATTTATTTCTGTGTTTAAATTCCATGTCATTGTTTGTAAGTTAATATGTTTATAAATATGTTTGTTCTGCTTCATCATTCTAAAGTTATCGATGCTAACGCAGCATCTAAACCAGGGGTCGACAACCTGTAACACCCAAAGACACATTTGAACCTGGTTTCCATGGAAACGAAAACACTGGGAGCCGCTCATCATCTTTAAAAATCTCAGCCATTGTGTCCAAACCTTACCGATGGACGACACCTTCACCAACATTCACTGAATAAAGTCTATGTATTAATAATAGAAAGTTGTACCTAATATTAAAATTACAATGATGTACCAGGTTATTTTAATATTTATCTCAAACGACTCAACCGACTGCAACTCCAATATCATTACAAATATTTTTCAATGACCCACAACTGAGGGTATATATATATATATATATATATATATATATATATATATATATATATATACATTACATATTTGGTTCACTTTAATAGAAATAAACTTTTTTTTTTAGAAACTTCAACAAATTCACATGGAATGATCTGCAGGTTTTTGTAATATTTGTAAAATTAAACCTATTTATGTGCATTTAAGTGATTATTCACCTGGTTATAGCTGTTTTTTAGTGTAATGTGAATTTTAGAGCCACCAGTTGGGAAACACTGCCCTTAAGTTGAAATAAAACATTTATTTTAGTATGAACTGAGGTATGAGGAGGAATTAGAGTTGAATCTTTTACGTAGTTTTTATCAGATTGAAGAAAAACTAAAATGTAAATAGCTACAACATGAAGAGCAATAAAATAAAAAAAATTATTTCAAGAAATTCGACAGTAAAAGTCATTTTGAACTGTTTTATCAGTTATAGTTTTAATTGTTTAATGTCGTTAATGGTTGTTTCAATCACAAAAACGACAATAATAATAATAATATTAGTCATTAAATTAAAATATCTTCATCAAACACAGAAAAAATTATGTATTGAGACTAAACCCTATAAATTCTGCTCAGCTCATCATCAGAACCTCCTGTCCACTGGTTCCACTGGAACCAGATCCAGGGACCACCCTACACCCTAGGACCCATACTAGACCCCCTAGACCTGGACCCACCCTCGGTCCCCAGGACCGAGTCCCCAGGTGTTTTGAACCCCCAACCAAGCCTCCAAGGCAGCTGTGCCTGGAAGGCACTCCCCGCCCCCAGTGGCTCTAGCCAATCACAGCAATCGAGGTAGATTTTTGTATTTTTCCTGAAGAGGACTCGACAATTGTCCAGTTTATCTGTAACCTGTAATGTTGTGAAATGTTGTAAACTGTGTGTAACTGTGAATACTGCAGTTATCATAGAGGCTATATATAGTTACCTGCTAATGCTAATGAGCTACAGTAGGCTATGTACAGTTACCTGCTAATGCTAATGAGCTACAGTAGGCTATGTACAGTTACCTGCTAATGCTAATGAGCTACAGTAGGCTATGTACAGTTACCTGCTAATGCTAATGAGCTACAGTAGGCTATGTACAGTTACCTGCTAATGCTAATGAGCTACGGTAGGCTATGTATAGTTACCTGCTAATGAGCTACAGTAGTCTATGTATAGTTACCTGAATAGGCAGCTATCCTAATGATATTAATTCATTACCGTGATAAATGTTCTTTATATGGGGTAAAGGTCACAGGGTCATTATTGTCTTTCTTAGCCGTGGTCCAAAATCCACCATAGATGGAAACGCTAATTGTTTGGTTTCAAGAACAGCTGTAAGGTAGAGCTGACACAAAACATTCACAACATTCCACAGGTTACAGATAAATAACTTAAGGTACAGACTCACCTTGACTCAACTGGACAACTGTCAGGTCCTCCTCTGGGACAAATACAAAAGTGTACCTCGAGTGCTGTGATTGGCTAGAGCTGCTGGGGGCGGGGAGTCTTCCAGTCACAGCTGCCTTGGAGGCTTGGTTCAGGGTAAAAACCCCATTAAGACCACACAGTCCCTGTGTGTGTGTGTGTGTGTCCCTGTGAGGCCAGTAGTCATATTTAAATCATGTCTAACAGGCCTTATATCTTCTATACATGTTTCTACTCACGTTATTCATGTTTAAATCATGAACCTCAGGCTGACGTTTCATTCTTGTGTGTTTAAACCCGACTCACACTCTCATCATTTTGCACCTTCTGGCATCTGACTCGGCGTTGGCCCGTCGCTCTCAGTCTCGTCTCTTCGTATTTTTTTAATCATTTTGCGGTGTTTTTAATCCGGTTTCAGGTTGAGGACGTTAAAATTGCACAAATGTAGCACTGGTTTAGACCGGGTCAGACAAGATCAGAACCAGAACCGTCTTTTTCTAGGTGTAAATATGTACATACATCTGGGTTTAAACTCTCGGACCAATCAGGGCCTTGTATTTATTTATCACATGACAGCTTCAGGCCACTCCCACTCTCCCATAGACTGTACTTCTGAAACATGCATGAAGCTTACGTAAGCGGTGTCACGGCCGACGGGCCCTGAACGCATCATAAACAAGATGCTTTTACAGTTTAAAGCCCAGTCACTGAACGGAACCAACAGAAGCAGAAACAAACATGGAGGTTTAGAAACCATAATAAATACTAAACATTATTATTAAAGGGACAGTTGAGTATTTTTCAGATGAATGTGTTTGTCATCAGTGTCTTTACTCTGGTGCACCCACACTGACTCCGCCCCTCTCTTCTGACTCCGCCCCTTTACTCTGGTGCACCCACACTGACTTACCCCCACAGTGTCCTGTGAGCCCAGTTCTGGTCCACTTTTGGTCAAAGCCAAAGTAGTCCCGGCAGGTTTCCTGGAGTCACGAAATTTAAGGTCCATTTACACCAGGAAGAGAGCAGCTAAATACGACAGCATATTTTATCAGAAGTGTCTTTCATTTACACGAGTAAATGAAAGACAGAGTTGGACGTATTGAAGACGCGCTGGGTCGTATCTTTGTCTAAATGGCAACAAATGTACATGTTCGCATTACGTCTTTATGTCACATATGTTCACGTCACATACACTTTCACATTACGTTCATACACTGAGCAGGTAAAGCAACAAACATGTGGGACAACCTGGATCCCACAAATCTTCCAGCTGAATTAGCATTAGCATTAGCAGCTCTAGTAAATGTACAGGAGTCGAATATTGAATATTTTGTTAATTTTTGTTGATTTTACTAAATATTTTGGGCATTTTTGTTAATTTTACTCAATACTTTTGGTCATTTTCATTAATTTAAAGTGGATGAACTTCTCTTTCTACATTGAACTATTTTGTTGATTTTACAGGTCTGTACTCAATAAACACTGCCAAACTACTGATGAAAGTAGTTTGCTAAGGTGCACAGTTGTTAGCAGAGACAACGCACATGGATTATTTTGGTAATTTCTGTTAATTTTGCTGAATATTTTGTTTATTTTTCTTCATTTTACTGAATATTTTGCTTCATTTTACTGAATATTTTGGCCATTTTTGTTTATTTTCCAGAAAATTTTCATTGATTTTACTGAATATTTTTTTCTGTGCTGCTTAAAAAAATACTTTCATCAGTTGTTGGGCAGTGTTAGCGGCTGCTATGTGCAGGTGCACAGCTGTTAGCAGTGACAACGCTAGCACATTGATCGCTATTGAGAGAAAGTAGCTCGATGCAATTACGAGGTTGTGAGTGTTTGTTCCGTGATGGTTTTGTTATGTAAATAAATTATTCATTCAAACACATATTCTTTTGAGAAGAAACATTTTTATTTTGTTGACCCAAGGAAACCTGCCCGGACTACTTTGGCTTTGACCAAAACCAGTTGCCCAAACTTTTTTTTTTTTTTTTTTTTTTTAGAGAAGGCCAGATGTGATAATATGCAGATTACCAGTGGTCCCTTCTGATATTTTTTAAACAGTAAAAATGACATAGATGCACTGTTCTGTAACAGCTTTATTGTCATTGTTACAATATTTTTTTAATGTCAGTGTAACCAAATCTAAGCCATTCTGTGATTAATAATTATTTATTTTCCTCATAGTCGATCATTTTGGCTCCATATTATGTTATTAATGTCAGGTCCTTTTCATTGTGGTTTATTTTTGTTTGTGTTATTCCGTTCTTTTTCCACAGATATATTATTATTTTTATTATTACATACTGTTTTGAGAAGAAACACGTTTTAATTTCGTGACCCCAGGAAACCTGCCGGGACTACTTTGGCTTTGACCAAAACCGGACTAGAACTGAGCTCACAGGACAGTGTGGGGGGTAAGTCAGTGTGGGTGCACCAGAGTAAAGACACTGATGACAAACACATTCATCTGAAAAATACTCAATTGTCCCTTTAAAGTCACAGCTTACACCACAGGTGTCAAACAAGGCCCGGGGCCCAAATCTGGCCCACCAAATGGCCCAATCTGGACCTTAGGATGAATGACAATGAAAATAATTAGATCTGCACTGGGTCAGAGCAGTAAAATATGATCATAATTATCTGTAAAAAATAAAAACTGTTCAATTACATGTAATTCTTTATATTAACAAACCTTCGTGTTTGATTAAGTTTTGATCCGACTTGTGGGTCAAACTGTTTCTAGAGGTGGAGTCGAAGCCGCCGCCTCGGCGAGTGGGTTTGGTTCGAGTGCTCTGGTCCACCTGAACCTGAACGCTGTCAAACTTTCACACTTACGACTTTTTTACTGTATTTACTCTGATGGAAGTGGTTGAACTGAATGCCTGTGTTATCCCGTGTTTTTTCCCAGCATGCATTGAGTTTGCATGTGTAGGTTTTTCTATCTGATGCACCAGTGGCTTTAAAAAAAAGAAAAAAAAGACAAATTGTAAGATGATGACTTATCGTGTTCTTTCAGTACTTTTAGACGACTTTTTGCCTTAAAAATCTCACTGATGGATCTTGGAATTGTGTTTTGCCTTTTGACTGTTTCCTGTTTTCATTTATTTCCATGAGCAAACGGGATGAACAACATGCCATACAATCATTATAATAAATATGGTCGACTTCCTGTTGGGTTTAGGGTGGGGCCATAATGTCTTTTTTTACTTATACTACCATGGGCAAGTTTTTACATTGAAAATTTTCATGAGTGTTTGGGACACATAATTTTTACCCGATTTTTGAGGGGGCGTGGCCAAGACGTTTTACTGAATTTTTTCTTGGCAACTTCAAATAATGACATTTTTCACCTGGCTTGAATTTTGGGTCAAAAATTCGAGGTCAAAGTGTTCAGTGCTCGGGTCTAACAATGAAATAGTATCATTAGTAACTAGAACTAGAAGTGGGAGTAAAATGTTTCTGCAAAAGAAAGTTCTGCTGCTGGAAATGATCACATGACATGATGTTCATCCTGTTTAAAAAAGGAATAAAAGTGAGACGAGGACAAAGTGTTAGTGTCTGTGTGTGGACAGGAGATGAAACCATTCAGATGAGTTTATTCTGCATCAACATCAACTTTGAAACTGTGGTTTTATTGGTCAGTCTGTGACGTTTTCTATCTGTGATAAAAGAAAAAGACACAGGTTTTACTGTTCTACACATGAACCACTGAGGCCACTAAAGATGGACTGAAAATGACTATTTATGGAATAATTCAAAGTCTTTCAATAAATATTCATACTGTTGTGCGTGTGTGTGTCATTATTAGTGACTATGTGATGTGTTTTATCACCTGGTGTATATTTACTGTTAGAAACAACCCTTTTATAACCCCAGGGGAATCACTGGTGTTTACAGTTAACCTGACTCATCATCTGTCTGCCTTTCACTACAGTCACGCAACTATCTGAGGACCATGTGGTTCAGGTTTTCTTCAAAATGAAGGAGCCAATCAGTGTGGCTGGGGTGGGACTACCCCATGACTGGGTGGCGTTGTGGCTGGTGTGACATAAAGCGTCACTGCTTCAGTTCAGCGTGAGTGGCTCAAGCGACGCGTCAGTCAAGATGACGGACAGATTCTTCATCTAATCACATGCAAGGATTTTAGATAAGACCCCTCCTGTGAATCAGTTGCAGTAGGGTCCCAGATGGTATCATGAGATAGCATCTGGCGACAGGTTAGTTTACAGTCACATCTATGGTTGAATCTCCTTCACCTCTGTTCTGTGCGTCCAGGGGTAGGGGTGTTGTCACTTCAGGGGGAGGGGGAGGGGGAGGGGCTTTATATTCCTTCAAACTGAGGTTTTACCGAGGCAGATTCCACACAGTGGAGTCTGAGGAATTTTCCAGAATACATTGCAAATCCTTTTAAAAAATGGCAGCATTTACGAAAGAAGTACACAAATGTATTTTTAATTAATGGTTTTTCAGTTGCGATAACTGTTGTATAAAGTTTGACATTGTGTAATGGTCATTTTTTTCCATTTATTCTACGGCCCTCTAGAACGTTGCGACAGTTCCCATTCACGTTGAATTGACGTTCCCAGTCTTCAGGGGGCGGAGTTTTTTTTTTATAACCGTCCACTGCGCCGTTAACAGCGGGTTTTGTCACTTCAGATTCATGTTATCATATCACTCCACAGGTAGTTCGGCCACTTTTAAAGTAAATATTCGCTACGTTGTAACGGCCATTTTATCCATTCTGTTAGAGTAGTAGCAGGAATAAGATGTAATAACCCATAGAATAAGCGGGATAATGTACTGCTCACGTGTTACTATCAAAAATATTTCCCTTCGGGGTGGATCAACACCCCCTCTGCCTTCAGCGTCAGGGTGCTGTTTGGCCCCGTCGGGGAATATTTTTCTGATAGTAATGTGTGGTCAATACATTATCCTTTGCAAAACACACATGAAAAAAAAACCCTATTTATATAAACGTGGGGTAATGGGTCGATGCACAGCACTTCTGTGATATTAGTAAAAATATGTTCATATCCAGGAGAACGACACAACTACAGCAGCAGACATGTTAGTTTAGTTCTAGTTAAAGCTGTAGTTTTTGGTTACGAAACAACTGGTGGAGTGAACTGATGACGTAGGCGAGTGTTGAAGGGGTGTCCCAGTTCAACTCCTACCCCTTATAGCTCCATTTGAAGGGGTAGGGGGTACAGGGTAGAGTTTCAGCCACCTCCTACTAATATCACTGATCTACAACTAAAATGCTGTTTACACAAACCAGGGTATTTTTGAAAACACAGAAAACATTTGCCTTCGTTTGTGTCTTTTGTTTATACACAGTTTTTTTCCCTCTGAAAATGCATCTTTATAAAATCTCTGGCAAAAGTGAAGATTGATAAAAAGTCAATTTTGCATTTGTGTATAAAGACACCAAAATACTACCCTAGCAGTGCTATCCCTATTCATTCCATGTATGGGTCTAGTGGTGCTTCATAGTCAGAGGAGGCGGGGCTATAAGGTTGTCTTTCAAATCCTCTGTATGCAATAGGACGGTACTAAAACCAATAAGCGTAATCTTTAGGATGACGTAGTTAGAGCGCCGGAAAGTTAACGGAGGAGTCTGGAGAAAGTTAGGAATGACTAAACAAAATGGTGGATTATGGAGCTGAACGACTGTTGTCGCTTCTGTAAAAAGAATTTAAAGATTGTTGACGTTTTCTCACATTCTTCACTCATCTGTGATAACAGGAAATCTACACCTGTTGTTGTTCTTCTTCTATGGTTGTTTACGCTTGTTTCTCTACAAATTGTTGCAGCATCACTTTGTTAGGCCCGCCCTCTGACTCTATACTTCACTGTGATTGGTCGACCAGTTTCAGGGAACTTGAGACAAAAGTTGCATTGAGTGAAACTAGACTACTACGATAGAACATTAGATTTACTGATGCTAGGAGGAGCTAGCATGACTAGGCTACTACGATAGAACTTTAGATTTACTGACGGTAGGAGGAGCTAGCGTGGCTAGGCTACTACGATAGAACATTAGATTTACTGATGCTAGGAGGAGCTAGCATGACTAGGCTACTACGATAGAACATTAGATTTACTGATGCTAGGAGGAGCTAGCATGACTAGGCTACTACGATAGAACATTAGATTTACTGATGCTAGGAGGAGCTAGCATGACTAGGCTACTACGATAGAACATTAGATTTACTGATGCTAGCATGACGAGGCTACTACGATAGAACATTAGATTTACTGATGCTAGGAGGAGCTAGCATGACTAGGCTACTACGATAGAACATTAGATTTACTGATGCTAGGAGGAGCTAGCGTGACTAGGCTACTACGATAGAACATTAGATTTACTGATGCTAGGAGGAGCTAGCGTGACTAGGCTACTACGATAGAACATTAGATTTACTGATGCTAGGAGGAGCTAGCGTGACTAGGCTACTACGATAGAACATTAGATTTACTGATGCTAGGAGGAGCTAGCATGACTAGGCTACTACGATAGAACATTAGATTTACTGATGCTAGGAGGAGCTAGCATGACTAGGCTACTACGATAGAACATTAGATTTACTGATGCTAGGAGGAGCTAGCATGACTAGGCTACTACGATAGAACATTAGATTTACTGATGCTAGCATGACGAGGCTACTACGATAGAACATTAGATTTACTGATGCTAGGAGGAGCTAGCGTGACTAGGCTACTACGATAGAACATTAGATTTACTGATGCTAGGAGGAGCTAGCATGACTAGGCTACTACGATAGAACATTAGATTTACTGATGCTAGGAGGAGCTAGCATGACTAGGCTACTACGATAGAACATTAGATTTACTGATGCTAGGAGGAGCTAGCATGACTAGGCTACTACGATAGAACATTAGATTTACTGATGCTAGGAGGAGCTAGCATGACTAGGCTACTACGATAGAACATTAGATTTACTGATGCTAGGAGGAGCTAGCATGACTAGGCTACTACGATAGAACATTAGATTTACTGATGCTAGGAGGAGCTAGCGTGACTAGGCTACTACGATAGAACATTAGATTTACTGATGCTAGGAGGAGCTAGCATGACTAGGCTACTACGATAGAACATTAGATTTACTGATGCTAGGAGGAGCTAGCATGACTAGGCTACTACGATAGAACATTAGATTTACTGATGCTAGGAGGAGCTAGCATGACTAGGCTACTACGATAGACCATTAGATTTACTGATGCTAGGAGGAGCTAGCATGACTAGGCTACTACGATAGAACATTAGATTTACTGATGCTAGGAGGAGCTAGTGTGGCTAGGCTACTACGATAGAACATTAGATTTACTGATGCTAGGAGGAGCTAGCATGACTAGGCTACTACGATAGAACATTAGATTTACTGATGCTAGGAGGAGCTAGCATGACTAGGCTAGCTGCTAATGTGAATGAATCCACATTCACAGGTGGGTGTCATGGTCTTCAATCCTCCTCCATCTCTTGTTGATGCCATTAAAATCTGTCCAACCGGTGCCGACTCAGCATCTTTACCAGATGGTGTTCACACCTTCAACATTTTCTTCACCTCAGTAATTGATCCAAACACTGATGGAACGAACCAATGAACGGCTGAAAACTAACGGAGCAGATGTGATGCCTTCACTGACCGTCGGATACAAACACGTGGACGGTGTTTGTTCACAGGTTGTAGACAATGGGCTGTGAAAACCTTCATGTTAACGTCTGTGGATGAACATGGCTGAACACAGTGTGGGTGGAATGTTCCAGATGTTGGTATTCTGGGTGGAGCAGATGTTCACCTACAGTTTCTACTGAGAAAATGAGAAGATACTGAAAAAGTGCAAGCATTTCTATAAGTCAACTGTAAATATAGATCAACAGTAGGTGAATCAATAATATGACAACACACTGCTCTAGCTTCCACTTCAGGGTCAATTAGGTCCAAAAATAGGCTGTTATCTCCATATATATATATATATATATATATATATATATATATATATATATGAAGAGTTCATTTGCAAAAACAGATAACTCCATTTTTCTTTTTTTTCAGAAAATGTCATTTTTTACTCTACATTCCACAGATAATACTGATTTATTTGATATATTATTTATTTCATTTGGTAAGATCCACTAAATTGAATAAATAATATATCAAATCAATGAGTATTACCTGGAATGTAGAGTAAAAAATGACATTTTCTGAAAAAAACGAAAAATGGAGTTATCTGTTTTTGCAAATGAACTCTTCATATATATATATATATATATATATATATATATATATATATATATATATATATATATATATATATATATATACAGTAACATTAATGGAGGGTTGATTAACAGTATTAATGTATATATAGAATCTAAATGTGTATATTTCATGATGCAGGAAGTTAAGTCTCAAACTTAACAAAATAAAAGACCATCTTGTGCTTTGTGTGTTTCTTCTGTTTCATTGTCATCCTGTGCAGTTGCTTTTCCTTCAGATGAGTGTTGCCGACGGTAACCGTGGGGCTGCTTCCTTCAGAACAGCGCTGGTGATCTGACATGTACAGCGTGGGCTGATTTTCAACACTGACAGTCTACTAATTACAGCCACAGTTCCTGTTTTTTTTTTTTCTTTTTGGCTTCCTCTTTCCAGCTCAACCCGGGTTTTAATGAGCTCCTATGGCTTTATCAGGATACGACTTTAACTCCACGCAGAGTTATTATATTATTCATGGTCACCTCCCACCTGAAGCTATAATCTGAAACTATAATTGGCACGTTCAGACACAAACACACAGCGCGTCAGTGTTTAAAGAGAGAAAAAAAAAACATTTTACTGCTTAGAATAATATCAAGCTCTGTCTTTTTATGTGCTTTAGTTTGTTTTTTGTTTTGTTTTGTTATGGACAATTCATTAAAAACATCAAAAATTAAACCCTTAAAACCTACTGTTACAAATATGTAACATACCCAAACATCTATCTATTGTATGTGTTATTATTAAATTAATTATTTCCACTTATATTAGAATTTACTTCAGGAATTAAATCCTAAATAAGTGTCAATTTAACTCTTAGAGTTGAATGTATATCTTTATGGATGTGGTTTGCATCTTCATTTTATTGAATATTTTGTTCATTTTTGTTAATTTTACTGAATATTTCTGTGCGCCTTATCAAACTACTTTCATCAGTTGTTGGTCAGTGTTTGCAGGTGCACAGTTGTTAGCAGTGAGAACGCTAACACATTGATCGCTATTGAGAGAAAGTAGCTCCAAGCAATTACCAGGTGTGAGTTTTTGTTCTGTGACAGTTTTGTTATGTAAATAAATCACTCATTCCAACTCATACAGCTTTGAGAAGAAACAAGTTTTATTTTGTTGACCCCAGGAAACCTGCCGAGACTACTTTGGCTTTGACCACAACCGGACCAGAACTGGGCTCACAGGACAGTGTGGGGGTAAGTCAGTGTGGGTGCACCACATTCATCTGAAAAATACTGAACTGTCCCTTAAACGATCGCTGGACTTAGATGTAACGATAAATGTTCTGACTTCAACAACTGTATGAGTGTTTATTTACATTAATGTGAATATTGATCAAATATTGATCTAATATTTAACAGAATCCACTTGTTGAACCTAAAAATGAAAACAGTTGCTTTGGGTTTAATCATCTAACGTCCACAGAAGAACTGCTCTTCACCATCATCATCATCCTCATTGTCTCCATCATCATCATCATCATCATCATCATCATCCTCTTCTTTATCGTCCACAGGATGATGAAACACTTCCATCTGTATCATCGGGCCTTAAGATGAATTTATTACGTAACATCAGAACAGAGTGGAGGTTAAAAATAGAACGGCAGCTCAAACCCAGCGTTTATATTTAGAAGCAGCGCCGTGTCCACGTCCCAGAATAGAAGACACATGTCTCATATTCATGTTGAAAATATAACAGGACACCTGAGGTTACACAACCCCCCCCAGAGGTTCTAGAAACCCCCCAGAACCAAACCCACAACAGCCAATTATATTACATTAAATTACATTCTATTTTATGACATTAAATTAAATGTCATTACATTAGTTTCATATCATTCCTGCAGAGGACACATGGACCAGCACTCAGAGGAGAACTGGGTCCAGACCGACCAGAACCCAGAGGTTCATTCTTTTTTAAATTTTGGGTTAGATGGTGGCATGATATGCTGGGGTTATAAGTCTGGGGTAGATGTTGGATGTTGTGGTTGGACATCGGTGGTAAATAGGGTTTGATATTTGGTAAAATATTGGGGTTTGATGTTGGGTTTAAATAGTGGGTTTGATGTTGGGTTAGATGTTGCTGTAAAAAGTTGGGGTAAATGTTAAGTTTGATGTTGGGGTTGAATAATGGTTTTGATGTTGGGGTAAAATATTGGGGTTTGATGTTGGGGGGGGGGGGTTAAACAGTGGTTTTGATATTGGGTTAGATACTGCAGTAAAATGTTGGATTGGATGTTGGCATATTTTGGGGTTATACATTGGTGTTAGAATTAACTGTTAAATATTGGATGTTTGGGTTGGATGATGGAGTTAAATGGGGTTTGATGTTGGGTTTGTGGATCTTACTTTTGTTTCGTCCAGGTGAATGTTGGTCAATTTTCTGTTTCTTTTTTTTTTCAACTTAAGTTAAATATTAGCATCCATGGAATCAGTAACATTATGATGATTATTACACATTTATATGTTGGGTTTGACCGTGTTAGACATGAAGAAAAAGAATAAAATAATGAATGAAGAAGAAAAAATAATTGATAAATTATGACATTTTAAAAAGTTAAAATTGTGAGATAAAGTCATTAATGTGAGATTAAAAATGGATAATTCTGAGAAAAAATTATCAGATAAAAATTCAACATTATGAGATTTTTTTTAAAAGTTATAAATATTAGATAAGTCATAATTATGATATAGAAAATTATAATTTCCCTCTAAAGTGATTTATTTTATATTATCACATCTGTTTAGTTTGAAAAAGTAAAGAGTCTATTCTGAGAATGTAAAGAGTATAAAGTACATATATTTATATAAATGTAAAGAGTATAAAGTACATATATTTATATAAATGTAAAGAGTATAAAGTACATATATTTATATAAATGTAAAGAGTATAAAGTACAGATATTTATATAAATGTAAAGAGTATAAAGTACATATATTTATATAAATGTAAAGAGTATAAAGTACATATATTTATATAAATGTAAAGAGTATAAAGTACATATATTTATATAAATGTAAAGAGTATAAAGTACAGATATTTAGATAAATGTAAAGAGTATAAAGTACATATATTTATATAAATGTAAGCTGTTCCAGTTCACTCTTCTTTTCACTCCATCACTTCTTCATCATTTCTTCTGGTAAAACCATGAAAAAAAATAACATGAAATAAAAAAGACATCTGAACATAAACTGAGCACAAAATGAGATGAAGCAGAGTGACATAAATGATTAATGCTCAATTTACTGGTGGCTTCTGAAATATTGAAAGACAGTTGAGCCATGAAATGCAATGTAAATGGAACTATTTATAGCATCACACTGGAAGTTCCGTGGAAGTGGAGTGAGTGGGGCAGCGTGGGCGGTGTGGGGGGAGGGGGAGGGGGCGTGGTCATTTAATTTTTAGAGCAGAACGACAGGAAAACACACAGGACGCCCACGCATTTGCATGTAAAGCCACTTTACACCACCACATGAAAGTTTTACACAAGCGACCGATAAATAATTTCCACATTGAGCAAAATAGAATACCTGCCGTTCCCATGACGACCGCACAGACCCCACCCACCAGGAGTCATGGGGATAGATAGATAGATAGATAGATAGATAGATAGATAGATAGATAGATAGATAGATAGATAGATAGATAGCTAAAATGAAGTCATTAAAAAGTAACAAAACACGGAGAAAGTTGACAAACAAAATGAGGAAAAACAAACTGTACAATCTGTAAAAAAAAAAAAAAATTATAAAAAAATAAACTCAGGAAGAAAATGAACAAAAATCTAGTCATTAAATAAAAAATATATATATATATATATATATATATATATATATATAAAGTTCCCCTCACCCCACGTGGGCGGTGTCTCCTTCAGACTCGGGTCCTCTACCAGAGGTCTGGGAGCCTGAGGGTTCTGCGCAGGATCTTAGCTGTTCCTAACAATGTTCTCTTTTGGACACAGATCTCTGATGTTGTTCCTGGTATCTGCTGGAGACATTGTCCCAGCTTGGGGGTCACTGCCCCTAGTGCCCCCATCACTACTGGTACCACTGTTGCCTTCACACTCCACATTTTCTCTAACTCCTCTTTCAGCCCTTGGTATTTCTCTTCTCTTCTCATGTTCTTTCTTTCTCATGTTGCTATCACTGGGGACTGCTACATCTATCACCACCACTGTCTTCTCATGTTTATCCACCACCACTATGTCAGGCTGATTGGCCATCACCATCTGGTCTGGATCTGGAAGTCCCACAGGATCTTGGCCTGTTTGTTCTCTGTCACCTTTGGGGGGTTCTCCCATCTTGACCCTTGACCTCCAGTCCATACTCTTTACAGATGTTCCTGTACAGTATGTCCTCTACCTGGTTATGCCTCTCCATGTATGCCTTACCTGCCAGCATCTTACACCCTGCTGTGATGTGCTGGACTGTTTCAGGGGCCTCTCTCCACAGCCTACACCTGGGGTCCTGTCTGATGTGGTAGACCCCGGCCTCTATTGCTCTGGTGTTCAGGGCTTGTTCTTGTGCAGCCATGAGTAGCGCCTCTGTGCTGTCCTTTAGTCCGGCCTTTTCCAGACACTGGTATGTCTTTTCCATATCAGACACTTCCTCAATTTGCCGATGGTACACGCCATGCAAGGGTTATATATATATATGTGTGTGTGTATGTGTGTTTGTGTATATATATATATATATATATATATATATATATATATATATCCTCTAAACTATAAAAAGTTCAGAGGACCCATAGGTATCATTTCTAAGTGTGAACATTTTTTCTCCAGTGGACGATATATTTTCTAAAAATAAAATTCTAAAAGATTCTAAAAATCACATTTTCAGATAAAACCATGTGACTGGATTTTTTTTGTCACCCCTTCTGAAATGATGCAGCATGTCCTAAAGTTGATCTGTACTAATTTTGAAGCTTTAATCATTTCTGTAATGATACAGGTGAAGGTACCACACTAAAAGAATTATGGGTAATTCCTCTGCTCCTGTTCCAGCTGCTGTAGTGTACTGCCCCCTACTGGAGGAAGAACTGAGGTACAGACTGACACTGACATGAAGGATGTGATGTGTTCACACACACACACACACACACACACACACACACACACACACACACACACACACACACACACACACACACACACACATATATTTGGTGGTTCAAACTCAGGTAGTGGTTGTAACCTTCAGTAAACACACACACACACACTCACATCCTTCTTTTCATAAATACTCAGGTACAAGTTGTTCCAACTGTCGTGACCAGTCCTGGACCCCCAACACCAAGACCCTGGTAAAGAAGTCTCAGTTGCTGGTCCACTTCCTGAACCACCTGGACCACCTGGACCACCTGAACCACCTGGACCACCTGAACCACCTGGACCACCTGGACCACCTGAACCACCTGGACCAGAACATGCTGCTTTTCTATCAGTGGAGGGTGGACGGTGTTCATAAGTTCTGTCCCATGAAGTAAAGTCAGTAACTGCACAGAAGTGAAAAATAACCTGACTGTTGTTTAGTCCCAGTAGGTGTAGGTCGATTATTGGACATGAGGAAGTGATTGTTACTGGATGTTAACATCTTCTACAAAAAACACAGAGTGCCTTATGTGTGTATATATATATATATATATATATATATATATATATATATATATATATATATATATATATATATATATAAAATTTTCACTTAATGCGCTTCATAATCCAATATGAAGATTCTAAAAAATAAACCATTCATTGACAGTGCGCCTTATAGTGACTAAATATTGTCATCAACAAACCTTTATTGCATGACAAAAAACGAGACGAAACTAGATGTAAATGTCAGTCTTGTGACGATAACTATAATTAAATTTATATTATATTGTATATATTAGTTTTTTACTGTTTATATGAAAAATATTTTGCCACTAGAGGCGGGTTAGTTTACTAGACGATCCAAAAGTTACCTTGAGTGTAACTAGACACATTAGATTTGCTGGCGCTAGGAGCTAAGCGCAGCTAGGCTAATATTTATTTGTTTTATCTACTTTTGTATTTTTGGTCTTTTTCATGTCTGTACTTTAGACGACACACTGACAGAAGCGTGGCTGCCATTTCACGCCTTTGACCACCACCGAACACTCTTACTCATTCATACACTAGTGTGAGTGACACTGGAGGCAAGGTGAAGTGTCTTGCCCAAGGACACAACAGATTGACTAGGACAGAGCGGGAATTGAACCACCAACCCACCAACGCTCTGGTTAATGGACGACCTGCTCTACCAACTGAGCCATGGCTACCCCTATGTAAAACACTTTGAATTGTCTTATACATGAAAGAAGGTGCTGTCGAAATAAACCTGCTATAACCTTGAACTAACAAAAAAAGATCATGAATGAAATGAGACAATTAGTGCCAATTCATAAAATGTCCAATAAAAACAAAGAAAATGTACAAATTCAACAAGAAAATGAAAGTAAGAAGGAAAAGTATAGAATAAATAAAGTGAAGAAAAATGAAGAAAATCCTCATTAAAATGAAGCTCATCAGTGAAGTGAACAAAAATGACCAAAATAATCAATAAAATTAACAACTATTCATAGAATGTCTAGTCTAGCTCCTATTTTGTTCAAAACTCCAGTTTCTATGACAACCTGTTCTTGAATTAGAGCCAATAATGTGATTTTGACCTTTCTGCTAAATGCGACCTTGACCTTTGACCTTTTGCAATATTGATAATTTGGTTATATTTACATATGTGTCAGTGTGTGTAATATTATGATAATATATCCAGTATTGATTAAGTTATAGTGTGATATGTCTATGTTTGACACAAACAGTGTTACACAAGTTAATTTGGACACATGTCACCTTTGACCTCCAGAGATCTGAAAAACTATTGGTCGTAGGTGATGACATAAATTATGAGAATGGTATAAATCGTCATTCCACATCATTTGGTACCAATCTGAAAGTTATGTGACCCTCTGTTCTTCAGTTATAACTCATCATGTGATTTTGACCTTTTAGTTAATTGTGACCTTGACCTTTGACCTTTACTCAAATGGATCATTGCATCTGATGTGCATTAGTTATATATATATATATATATATATATATATATATATATATATATATATATATATATATATATATGTCCATGTAATTTAATGGTGATATCTACAGTATTCATTGAATTATAGCATGATATGTCTCTGTGTGGACACACACACACACACACACACACACAATAAAAGGAAGCAGGAAATGTTTAGAATAAATAAAGTGAATAAAAATGCTCATCAGTGAAGTGACTGAAAATTGATTTTTATTTGTTTCGAACATGGGAAACGCTTCTTATCTGCACATGTTCAGATGAAACTCTAAAAATAGCTCATGTTCCAGACAGTGGCTGACGGTGGAGGGTGGGAGGGGTGGGAGGGGTGGGAGGGGTGGGAGGGGTGGGAGGGGTGGGAGGGGTGGGAGGGGTCCAGGTGTGACCCCAGTATTTAGAGCCCAGACCCTTCACCCTCTGGACTCTCTGGACCCTCTGGTTCTACGCTGACACCATGGCAGGGTTCTGGTTCCTGGTTCTAGCGTTGGCAGCAGCAGCTGATGCTCAGAAACTCTTCATCGGGTGAGTTGATCTGGAAAAAAACATGTAAAGGGATTTTATCTGCAGTAAAAAATAAGTTTAGCTCCATTTTTTTAGATGAATAGGAGTGCATACATATCCAGTGGTACCTCTACTGACCACAGACCCAGTAACTAATAATCCAAGAAACAAAAAAACTTTGCCTCCATTTTTCGTCTCTGAAATTTACTAAGGAAACTGAAAAACAGTCGTGTATGTACATATATATGTAATGTAATATATGTATGTACATTAATATATGTAAATATGTCACATACATACTGTACGTATCATCCCATTGGCTATGAGGGAACTACCCATGATGCTTTTGGTGACCTTTGACCCTCATTCATCACAGAGTTACTGTTGTTTGAGTTTTTCCCAGTGTGTTCATTTAAACTTTATTACAGAACGTATTTATTATTGATCATGAATCAAAGAAAGTGATTCTGATGAAAATGAAAAGAAGAACAAAGAGTTATTAATAGAAGAACAACAAAGAGATGATAAAAAAATATATATATGACAGTGTCACATGGTTTAGTGATATCACTAAAAGCAGTGACCCCTTCCAAAGGCGTCTGTGTGACATGGAAAAAGAGGTCAGAGGTCATCATTAAATGACGATATGGAGAAACTGTTATTGGATAAAGAGAAAGAAACTGCAGGAGATACAGCGACTGAGGAGAGTGACTCAGAAAAATATATATTATATTATATTCACTGATGATGGAGGGAGGAGGTGAGGGTTCTGAGGAACAACAAACACAGCTGAAGGTGGACGTGACCATTAAACACAATGGGATGAAAATGACCCACATGTTTGGTATGAAAATAACCCATATGTCTGGTATGAAAATGACCCATATGTCTGGTATGAAAATGACCCACATGTCTGGTATGAAAATGACCCACATGTCTGGTATGAAAATGACCCACATGTTTGGTATGAAAATAACCCATATGTCTGGTATGAAAATGACCCACATGTCTGGTATGAAAATGACCCATATGTCTGGTATGAAAATGACCCACATGTCTGGTATGAAAATGACCCATATGTCTGGTATGAAAATGACCCACATGTTTGGTATGAAAATGACCCATATGTCTGGTATGAAAATGACCCACATGTCTGGTATGAAAATGACCCATATGTCTGGTATGAAAATGACCCACATGTTTGGTATGAAAATGACCCACATGTCTGGTATGAAAATGACCCACATGTTTGCTATGAAAATTACCCACATGTCTGGTATGAAAATGACCCACATGTCTGGTATGAAAATGACCCACATGTCTGGTATGAAAATGACCCACATGTCTGGTATGAAAATGACCCACATGTTTGCTATGAAAATTACCCACATGTCTGGTATGAAAATGACCCACATGTCTGGTATGAAAATGACCCACATGTCTGGTATGAAAATTACCCACATGTCTGGTATGAAAATGACCCACATGTCTGGTTCATTTAATGGTTTAATGTTAGAATGTTCAGACACATTTACCCACTGACACTAATGCATTACATGTAAAATATACTGTTTATTTGAACACATATTTCATACTAAATGTTTATACTTTTGTCATTTTTAAAGTGTTTAGGGGGTGGTATTTGGGACCTTGAAACGAGTCACACCTTTTACATGTAAAATACGACTCTACAAAAAATTCCCTGTACAAAAACACTTCTGGAACTAATTAATTTCATAAGTAGAGGTAACACAGTAGTTGACTTTAAAATCACACCATTTGGATGAACGTTGAAAGATTTACATTTTTGATCCAAACTGTGTTAACATGGAAGTGATTAGGACGTGTCTTTATCACCAAACTCTATTTTCAGACTAACTCTAATAAAGTTTAAACAACATCACACTTCAGTGGTAGTAAGTAGAGGGTCCTTAAAGACAAACCCTAGTGTCCTCAGGTCTTCATGTCCTCAGATAGTGTGTCCACAGTTACTGTCCTACACACATGGACCTGTGGGTCAGAAGACGTCTGAGGACAAAGACCATAATAGTCCATTGTCCAGTGCACAGTGAGACGCTCTGGAAATACACAACTTCGTTCCATTCTTTTTTAAAAACATAGTCCAGTATTTGATTCTAAATGTAAAAGCAGCTGTATGTAACAGCACAGCTTAGACTAACAGGTTATTTTTAAAAAGTAATGGAATGAAATCATGAATTTCCAGAGAACATGTAATATTAAATGTTAAAACTACATGTTTACACTTTATTTTCACTGGTTCTGGTTCTATGTCAGTTTGAATGAATGAATGAATGAATGAATGGATGGATGGATGAATTAATGAATGGATGGATGGATGGATGGATGGATGAATGAATGAATGAATGAATGAATGAATGAATGAATGAGTGGGTGGGTGGGTGGGTGGATGGATGGATGGATGGATGGATGGATGGATGGATGGATGGATGAATGAATGAATGAATGAATGAATGGATGGATGGATGGATGGATGGATGGATGGATGGATGGATGGATGGATGGATGGAAGGATGGATGGATGTCGAACCTTGGTTTATGAACATTACTGATGACAGGGTGAATGTCTTACAGAGATCAGGTCATCAGGGTCAATGTTCAGACCGAAGACCAGATACAAGTCCTTAAGGACCTGGAAGCTGACCAAGACCAGGTGAGTTGAGGCTAACCCTGAACAGGACCCAGGACCAGGACCTGGTGGATTTCCGGTGTCACCTCAGGGTGTCCTGGTCCTTCTTCTTCTGTGGTCTAGATGTTTTGTCATGTTCTTTGTCCTCGTCCTCAGCTGGACTTCTGGCTTCATCCCGTCTCCACTGAACTTCCCATTGACATCCGTGTTCCAAGTTCCATCCTGACTTCAGTGAAGTCTTACCTTCAGACTCACAACATCGCCTTCTCCGTCATCATCGACGACCTTCAGGTGCGGACGTGTGGAGGTGGACGACCACCAGAGGTTTGGACATGAAACCTGTCCTGGACTGAACTGGTGTCCTTCACTGTCTCCTGTAGGACCTTCTGGACGAGGAGAACGCTGAGATGAAAAAGAACCAGATGAAGGAACGAAGCACCAGGAGCTTCAACTTCGGCGCCTACCACACTCTGGACTCAGTAGGACGACTTTAATCCTTTATCTTTGTCTATGTTTACACTAACCTGAGTACTTTTGAAAACGCAGACATTTGCCTTCGTTTGTGTCTTTTAAACACAAACACATCTTTATAAAAACTCCGGCAAAAGTGAAGCTTCTTTAGTGTTTGCGTAGAAAGAGCACGGATACACTCTGGAGCAGGGGTTCTCAAACTTTTTTGGCCCAGGTCCCCCTTGGAGGGGTGACATTTTTCCATGTCCCCCCTCATCCTCGCGATACTGAAAATGATAAAAAACCACTTCAACAATGATTATTATGAAACAATGATAACCTTTTTTAATAGTGCTTTTGTGCAAACCAGCCACATTTTCAGGTATTATAATATAAATGAACACTTCAGAAACAACAATTTTAAATAATTTTAAAATAATAAACGGAACAAAAGACACACAAAACCATGTGTGTGTGTGTGTGTGTGACAGACAGACAGACAGACAGACAGACAGACACTTAATGAGAGGGATGATCTTGTCAAACTCAATATAACTATCAATGTACTTTCTCTTTTTAGGGTTAGGGCGTTTGTTTTTGTCATTGTCATTTTCATTGTCATTTCTTTTACCACTTCTTGAGGAACTTGGTGGACACAAAAATCGATCCATGTTCGCTGCAGGGTGGCTGAAAATAGCCTGTGACTCGCTCCGTCTCAATTTAGTCAAGCTGGCGTCAAACAGCGCTGTTACTTCCGCCCGCTCGCTACAAAATAAAACTTCCGCATTTCAAAATAAAACAGCAAAAAAAAAAGAAAAAAAAACGTGAATAATTTCGCGTACCCCCTGGACATGCGCCATGTCCCCCTAGGGGTCCGCGGACCCCAGTTTGAGAACCGTGGCTCTGGAGAACTTTGTAGATGGACAGACGCACTCTCAACTGTAGTTTCTGTTCTTTCTTTAATGATTAGAATGACAGACAGACAGACAGGCAGACAGACAGACAGACAGACAGACAGACAGACGTTTGGACCCAACAGCCTTCTTCAGCTTCTTACAGAGGATGAGGTAAGATGGTTTTTAAAGAAACCAATCATCACGTCCAGGGCCAGTTCCAGTAGATGTGGTGCCCTAGGCGAACACTAGGCGAACACCCCATTTTCCTTTTAGTGTAATTCTAAATGATCATGTGTAAACATAGTGTCCTACATCTGATGGAGTACGTACTGAGTGTCTATGAATAATTACTGTCAATGTCACACTATAAGGTGAACTGTCAATGAATGGTTTATTTTATTTTTTATTTTTTTACATATATAAATTACATTAAATGAAGCTAAACAGTCACAATAACTCTCATCCTTGTTGAGTTGTAACATGGAACAAAACATAGTCTTTTTCTGCTAAATTAAACAAAATTATGAGACAAAAAGTCCAAATTTCAAGTCACTATATCCAAAACTAGAATTAAGGTGCACTATAGTTTTTGGAGAAAATTAAACTATTTTAAGAGCGCCTTATAGTCCAGAAAATATGGTAGCTTAATATTGGAATTCTGTATAGGACTTGGCGCCCCCAAGACATCTGGTGCCCACGGTGATTAGTCTGATTATGCCAAACACCGGCCCTGATGACGTCAGCTTGTTGTAATCATGTCAGTAGAACAGTGGGTTATATTAAATGTGATCAGAAAGAAAATACTGACAATAAAGAAAAAAAAAAAAAAAAAATATATATATATATATATATATTGTTTATGTGGTAGTTAGCTGATGTCATGATTGGTCTCTTTAAAAACCATCTTACCTCATCCTCTATAAGCAGCTGAAACAATGCTGTTGAGCCCAAACATCTGTCTGTCTGCCTGTCTGTCTGTCATGCTAATCCATTAAAGAAATAACAGAAACTTTCCATCTACAAACATACGGTGGCCAGTCGCTCACACCCGAAGACTTTTTAAAGAAACTTTTCCAAAAAAAAGTTACACTTTAAATAACAGCATTTCTTTTATTAACACTTATATTCACAAGTTTGCTTTTCAAAATAAAGCTGATCCAAGTCATAGACCAGTAGAGATGCATCAGGGGTCAGAGGTCACCAACTGTGCATCTTCTCGTGACCGATCACAGAGTGCACCCGTACCGACACCTCCCACACAAACCACTTCACTATGCTTCGCTTTCTTCTGTGGAATGAAACAGGAAGTAGAAGTATCAGTGATTCTCGAGGAGGCTTCTGATTGGCTTGTGTGGAAATGTCATTGGTCTAACACTGACACCCACAGACTCAGTGTGATTTAACAGCTGTTGACAGCATATATGTGACCCACCACCAGTAAACCAGGCATAAGTGTGTGTAAATCCAAACAGAGTTATGTGTGTATCTTGGTAGAGTGGAAACTAAGGTTTAAGATGGTGAAAAAATGATGTTTCTATCACAAGTAGAACCAAAGTTATGGTCATTTTAATATCCACATTTGGACATATTTTACAATTTGCATATTTTTAGATATTGTCCGTTAAAGTTTTGGACTGTTTTGGGGTAGGAAGTCCTTAGCAACGCATAATAATTTGTATCCGATTGACACAAATTGTTGACAGATGTTAAAGGACACTCTGATGGACATGTCACAGAAGTTTTATATATTATAATAATAGGACAGAAGTGTGACGTATTATAATCATTTGGCTTACACCATTGGACAGAACATTCAATATAAGCTTTTACCTCGTACCAAACACTTGGGTGTTTACCCACGGAACGGAGATCGTTTTGTTCGGCGAAAAGAGGTGGAAGTCGTCTTTGTCTTTGCTCAGCAATACCTGAACTTTTGTCACCGTTTAAATAATTGACTCAATAAACACCTTTATTGATTGTATTTCAATGTAATGACCACAGGAACTGAACATAGAGGTGTTAAGGTACCGTTTTTTGATAAGGTGTAAACACAAATAAGAAATCGCCTTCCAGCATAAATTTGGCTGTGGCTCTGAACGGCTCAGCGCCACTTATGCCTGGTTTCGTGCTGAGCAGTCACATATGCGCAGATCAATATAAATAATTTAAAAAATGCTGCTGTGTGCACAAAGTTGTTTTTTTTTAAATGAAGCTTAGAAAAGGTTTGTATCCTTTATCTTCATGATCCTCTAACCATCATCGTGTCTCCGTCCAGATCTACAGATGGATGGACACTCTGGTTTCCCAGTATCCTCATCTGATCTCCAAGCAGGAGATTGGCCGATCATATGAGAACAGGCCCATGTACGTTCTGAAGGTAAGACATCTGCCTGGAAACAGCTGGTCAACCGTCAGCAGGCCAGGATCAGGTCTGTTTTTAAGTGTGACTTTACCCCCCACCCCCGAAAGGTCAATTGAAAAATGTCGTTCAAACTATCCCTGAATGTTTGATTAAAACTGTCCAAAACCATTTGAAATATGACAGTTTACATCCCATATTGCCAGGTTTAATTGTGAAAGGTGTGCAACTATTACAAACTACAAACAAGTTTATAAGAGAATGGTTACGAGAAGAGTTTCAACCAATGAAACCACGAAGAAATACAACTAACTTTACTGAAAGTCAGTTTGTTTTACTCAGGACTAAATATTTGAAGTTCTCAATTCTACTAAAACCAAAATAGGTGCATTTTAAAGGGACAGTTCAGTATTTTTCAGATGAATGTGTCATCAGTGCCTTTACTCTGGTGCACCCACACTGACTCCGCCCCTCTCTTCTGACTCCGCCCCTTTACTCTGGTGCACCCACACTGACTTACCCCCCACAGTGTCCTGTGAGCCCAGTTTTGGTCCAGTTTTGGTCAAAGTCAAAGTAGTCCCGGACGGTTTCCTGGGGTCAACAAAATAAAACCTGTTTCTTCTCAAAACAGTATGTGTTGGAATGAGTGATTTATTTACATAACAAAACCATCACGGAACAAAAACTCACACCTCGTAATTGTTTGGAGCTACTTTCTCTCAATAGCAATCAATGCACTAGCGTTGTCACTGCTAACAGCTGTGCGCCTGTACGTAGCAGCCGCTAACACTGACCAACAACCGATGAAAGTAGTTTGATAAGGCACACAGAAAAAAATATTCAGTAAAATGACCAAAAATTAACTAAATAATCAAGTGAACAAAAAAAATCAATAAAATGAAAACAAATATTCAGTAAAATGAAGTAAAATTACTTAAATATTCAGTATTTTGCAAACTACTTTCATCAGTTGTTGGTCAGTGTTACCGGCTGCGATGTGGAGGTGCACAGCTGTTAGCAGTGACAACGCTAGCGCATTGATCGTTATTGAAAGTAGCTCTAAGCAATTACGAGGTGTGAGTTTTTGTTCCGTGATGGTTTTGTTATTTAAATAAATCACTCATTCCAACACATACTGTTTTGAGAAGAAACACGTTTTAATTAGTTGACCCCAAGAAACTTGCTGGGACTACTTTGGCTTTGACCAAAACCGGACCAGAACTGGGCTCACAGGACACTGTGGGGGGTAAGTCAGTGTGGGTGCACCAGAGTAAAGACACTGATGACAAACACATTCATCTGAAAAATACTGAACTGTCCCTTTAAAACCATGAAAAACATTTATCCATCAAAAGAATTTCTACACCACAGATTTATTATGTGTGTTCTATAAGAAAGAAATGGACACACTTTAGTGATTGTCTGGTAACACAAAGCTTCTGGGTGGCTGTGAAGAACTGGTTGGTACTTTCTGGGCCTCGACTTGTTTTTGGCACCACAAGGGTAAACTCAAAAAAGAATTACATGATCAATGTTGTGATAATCATAGGTAATAAGTAGAAATGTTCCCTCACTTTATACTATTTAAAAAAGAATTTTAACACATACTGGAATTCACTTAACAAAATTAAAAGTAAAAAAGCATTTGTCCTTAAAAATATGTTATGCAATTTTAGTTTTTGAGATCTCTGGAGGTCAAAGGTGACATGTGGGTAAATTAACTTGGGTAACACTGTGTTTGTGTCAAACATAGACATATCACGCTATAACTTAATCAATACTGGATATATTATCATAATATTACACACACTGATGCATATATACATATAATGAAATTATCTATATTGAAAAAGGTCAAAGGTCAAGGTCACATTTAGCAGAAGGGTCAAAATAACATTATTGTCTCTAATTCAAGAACAGGTTGTCATAGAAACTGGAGATTGGAACAAAATAGGGGCGAGATTAGACATTCTCTGAATACATGTTTGTCTTCAGTTCATTAAAAACTCTTATATGAATTGCAATTAAAAACAACACAACTAAACTAAACTAAAACTAAATAAATTATATATATATATATATATATATATATATATATATATATGTGTGTGTGTGTGTATATATACAGACAGATTCAAATGTAATACCCCCTTTGGCAGAGGTAATAAAACATGAATATGACAGGTTCTCTGGGACTTGACCCTCAGTTTGGGAACATGTTCTTACAAACATTGTTTGTGTTTAGTTCAGCACCGGAGGATCCAAACGCCCCGCGATCTGGATCGACACTGGGATCCACTCCAGAGAGTGGGTGTCCCAGGCTACAGGGGTGTGGACCGCCAATAAGGTACGACTAACCTCAACCCAAGAACGTACGATTAACCCTAACCGACCTACAAGGACGCTAACCCTAACCTGTCCAGTTAATGCTAATGCTAACCTGTCCAGTTAATGATAACCCTAACCTGTCCAGTTAATGCTAATCCTAACCTGTCCAGTTAACGCTAATCCTAACCTGTCCAGTTAACGCTAACCCTAACCTATCCAGTTAACGCTAACCCTAACCTATCCAGTTAACGCTAATCCTAACCTGTCCAGTTAACGCTAACCCTAACCTGTCCAGTTAACGCTAATCCTAACCTGTCCAGTTAAGGCTAATCCTAACCTGTCCAGTTAACGCTAACCCTAACCTGTCCAGTTAACGCTAATCCTAACCTGTCCAGTTAACGCTAACCCTAACCTCTCCAGTTAATGCTAACCCTAACCTGTCCAGTTAACGCTAACCCTAACCTGTCCAGTTAACGCTAATCCTAACCTGTCCAGTTAACGCTAATCCTAACCTGTCCAGTTAACGCTAACCCTAACCTCTCCAGTTAACGCTAACCCTAACCTGTCCAGTTAACGCTAACCCTAACCTGTCCAGTTAACGCTAATCCTAACCTGTCCAGTTAACGCTAATCCTAACCTGTCCAGTTAATGCTAACCCTAACCTATCCAGTTAACACCTGTTGTTGTTGTGTTTCAGATCGCCTCAGATTACGGTCGTGACTCTTCTCTCACTTCTCTCCTGAATTCCATGGACATTTACATGTTAATCCTGACGAATCCCGACGGATACGTCTACAGCCACACCAACGTAGGTCCACAGCTAACATGCTAACGCTAACCACAGAAAGTCTCACAGATGAAGCAGTGTTTCAATTTCAGGCAGTCTGGTACCAAACTGACCAGCAGGGGACAGTCTGGTACCAAACTGACCAGCAGGGGACAGTCTGGTACCAAACTGACCAACAGGGGACAGTCTGGTACCAAACTGACCAGCAGGGTTCAGTCTGGTACCAAACTGACCAGCAGGGGACAGTCTGGTACCAAACTGACCAGCAGGGGACAGTCTGGTACCAAACTGACCAGCAGGGGACAGTCTGGTACCAACAGGAAATTCAAAAAGAGCTAAAATGTCAGTGTTGTTCAAAACATCATTATATTTCCAGATGAAATGTTCTGACTGATTTCTGATTCTGGATCTCAGAACCGCATGTGGCGTAAAACCCGGTCCAGGATTTCAGGATCTGCCTGTCGTGGAGTGGATCCCAACAGGAACTGGGACGCAGGCTTCGGCGGTCAGTAGAACCATGTTTCAGAGGTTTTATTTTTTCTGTTTTAAGTCAAATGAACTGAAGCTGCACAGTGTGAACAGGCAACACTTTTAATTTCATAATTTGGACGTTTTATCTGATAATTATACTTTTTATTAAAGTCATATTTATGACTTTTTGGGTTGTTTTTTTTAATCTCATGATGATTTTCAACCTTAATCGTGACTTTTTTTCCCACTTATTTCCTGCTGTGACCTGATCAAAGACATTTTCTACACAGTAAAACACTTATATTTTTGGATAATATTTAAACTTTTCAGATTTTCTTGGTTCAATAAGTATAATTTCATCCATGATAAAAAAAAAAAAGGTTTTACTTTTTACTTTTACTACAGAGCCTGTAGAACATGTGAGATTGTTTGCTACTAATGTATTGTGGAAGTGGGTGAAATGAGCTGAAAGGAGCACAAAGAAAGAATATAATAATTAGCTATTGTTATTATTATCATAATCATTATTATTATTATTATTATTATTATTATCATCATCATCATCATCATCATCATCATTATTATTATTATTATTATTATTATTATTATTATTATTATTATTATTAATAATAATAATAATAATAATAATAATAATAATAATAATAATAATAATAATAATAATAATAATAACCTATTATTATTATTATGTTTATTAAGCTAGCACCGCATCTCATGTCACTAGTTGATGAATTCACATACATGGTCATGGTCCAGTATCTGCTCTGAACATTTATCTACTGGGTCTGACATTTCCAAGTGTGCTATTAGCACAATGCTAGGCTAGTGCTATTAGCATAGTGATAGACTAGTGCTATTAGCATAGTGATAGGCTAGTGCTATTAGCATAGTGATCGACTAGTGCTATGAGCATAGTGATAGGCTAGTGCTATTAGCATAGCGATAGACTAGTGCTATGAGCATAGTGATAGGCTAGTGCTATTAGCATAGTGATAGACTAGTGCTATGAGCATAGTGATAGGCTAGTGCTATGAGCATAGTGATAGGCTAGTGCTATGAGCATAATGATTGGCTAGTGCTATTACCATAGTGGTAGGCTAGTGCTATTAAGCAAGGTAAATTTATTTGTATAGCACATTTCATGTACAGGACAATTCAAGGTGCTTTACACAAAAACAGAAACAGAAGAAAATAAAAATGATAAAGATGCATTAAAAGACAATTAAAATCGAGACATAAAAACATTTTAAAGCAAATAAGAATCTGTGGGAGATGGAAGCATCCAGGGCAAGCTTCACCATCAGGGCTGCCTACGACGTGCTGCCCTCTCCCACGAACCTAAGTCAGTGGTATGGTGAGGACCCCACTTGCCCCCTGTGTCCAAGCCCTGCATCGCTGAAGCACATCCTGGTGGGATGCAGGGCCAGCCTCGCACAAGGCCGATACACCTGGCGGCACAACCAGGTGCTGAAGTGTCTTGCAGCAGTGCTGGAAAAACAGCGGACAAGTGTCAATGCCCTTCCGCCCACGTCGTCCCGTTGGCAGACAACACCGTTTGTCCGGGACGGACAAGCCAGCCTCACCACCTTAAGATCTGACCCTGGGCAGCTGGGCAGAGCACGGGACTGGAAGCTGTTGGCTGACCTGGACAGGAGGCTCTGCTTTCCAGCTGAGATCGCGTCCACCGACCTGCGACCGGACCTTGTGCTGTGGTCACCCTCCCTCAGGCTTGTGTACATTATTGAGCTCACAGTGCCCTGGGAGGGTGCAGTGGAGGAGGCCTATGAGCGCAAGAGGCTGAGATATGCTGACCTCGCTGCAGATGCGCAACAGCAAGGCTGGAAAGCATTCGTACGCCCAGTGGAAGTGGGCTGCAGAGGATTCATAGCCACCTCAACATCCAGGTTCCTCAGGGAGATGGGAGTACGAGGGAAGTCCCACAGGCAGGCAGTCAAGGACCTCTCTGCAGCTGCTGAGAAGGGGAGCCGGTGGCTGTGGATTAAAAGAAAGGATGTGACCTGGGCCTTCAGGTGAGTTGATGGCATCTAGGGAGTGAACCTGGGACGCTGGGACTCACTGCTGAACCCTCTGGAGGTGTCGTGGGCCAATCAGCGAAACACCAGTGAAAGAGGGCGCCCACTTGACAACCCGAAGGATGCCATCACACTTTCCTGAACTCCTCAGATTACGTGCTCGAACTCCACAGAATCTCTTCGGTGCTTCAAGTATGAACTTATTTAGGGATATCAACACCTAGTCCTATTCGACAGATCTAAGTAAAAGCTCCAGTGAACAATAATGTTTTCAGGCCTGATTTAAATGAACTGACAGTTGTTCTCAGACCTCACTTTGTTTAGTTGTGATTTTTGGAACACACAGTAAACCTGTTCCTGATGACCTCAGGGCTCTGGATGCTTCATAGGGAACAGTAGGTCTAGGATGTAATGAAGGAACATCTTCTCTGACGGAGGCGGCTGGCTGTGGTGTTATCTCACCACAGTGTGGTGTTATCTGTTGTTTTAGTCTCTCTTGTCTAGTGTCCTGCCAGACAAGAGAGCATAATAATAGGCTAGTTCTTTTAGCACAGTGCTAGGCTAGTGCTATTAGCACAGTGCTTAGCTCTTCACAGAGGCTTTAGTAAACACTGTGTCACCAGTGTTTCATTAAATCACTCATATTCCAGCCTTTACATGTAAATGTATTTAACACCTGTAGCAAATGGAAGCATCTGGAACTTCCTGTGAACTGTAACCACATGTTTTACCTTCACCTTTGACCTGTTGTTGTCTGCACCGCCGTTTGTGTGTGCTTCAGTTTAACAGTGGACAGAGGGTGTAATTAAACGACAGCTGCATGTGTGGTACTGAAATTCACCTTTGGGTCTGGTTACTACGGCTAATGTTTGCCCTGGTTCTGTACCTACACCCACTTTCAGGACCCAACTCTGTGTGTGAGCGAGAATGACAGAATCAAGTTGGGGCGGGGGGACACACCCAAGACAGCTGTAGCCAAATCAAGGGGCGGGACTTGGCAATACTCAGAATGATAAAGTTAGAAAGAGCAATGACATGAGTTTATCTTTGTCGTAATGGTGTGAAACTTTACACTGTAATCCACCATAGTACTGGAAAGTCACCCTCCAAATTTTGGATCATTTGGTGGAGTTGTGCAGGTGTTAGACGTTCCACACACAAACAGGACACACTACACACATACACATTTGCTGAATAATAGATAGATTACAATTGAGAACTTGTAGTTTTTCTACTTTTATTTCAGTAAAGGAGTTGAATCAGTACTTTTACTTTTAGCAGAGTATTTTTTTCCACACAAGTAGCTGTACTTCTACTTAAGTACAGAATATGAGTACTTTTACCACCTCTGGATTTAATAAATAATTATAATTGGGTATCATCAGCTTAGCTCAGCCTTATTAAGTTGTCTAAAGGAATGTGAGTACTTTTCCTAGCTTTGCCCTTTGACCCTGTTGTGGTTGTGTCCTCCAGGCCCCGGGGCCAGTAACAACCCCTGCTCTGACTCGTACCGTGGACCCTCTGCTCATTCTGAGGTGGAGGTGAAGAACGTGGTGAATCTGATCAAGAGCCACGGCAACTTCAAGTCCTTCATCTCGGTCCACGCCTACTCACAGCTGCTCATGTACCCGTATGGATACACCTGCAATCCTGTCCCCCATCAGCGCGAACTGGTGAGGATGACCATGACGAGTTTGACCTTTGACCCCCTGACACTATTGAACAAGTAGGAACCAAACCCTGATTATTCTCATCATTGGTTACAGGACTCCATTGGTAAAGCTGCTGTTCAGAAACTCACCTCCCTCTACGGGACCAGGTACAAGGTCGGCAGCATCTGCAAAATTATCTGTAAGTGACCTTTGACCTCACTGCTGATCACATGTTCACTGTACATTCTATTTTTTTTATATTTATTTAGGATAAAATAAACAATACAGAGGGCGGCACGGTGGTGCAGTGGTTAGCACGGTGGTGCAGTGGTTAGCACTCGTGCCTCACAGCAAGAAGGACCCTGGTTCGAATCCCATACCAGACCTTTCTGTGTGGAGTTTGCATGTCCTCCCCGTGTCCGCGTGGGTTTTCGCCGGGCACTCCGGTTTCCTCCCACCAACCAAACACATGCACTGATAGGTTAATTGGTTAATCTAAAATTGCTCATAGGTGTGAATGTGAGAGTGATTGTTTGTCTATATATGTTCAGCCCTGCGATGAACTGGCGTCTCATACAGGGTGTACCCTGTATGAGACGCCATACTAACCTAACCCTAACCCTAACCCTAACCCTAACCCTAACCCCCACGTAGCTGGATTTGGCCCCCAGTGACCCCCGCGACCCTAGTGAGGATAAAGCGGGTTCAGATAATGAATGAATAAACAATACAGCAGAAAATAATTTCAGTTGTGTCATAAACAAATGTTGACACGGGTTTCAGAACACAAGGGTCCAAATGCAGACTCCAAGACAGAGGTAGAATTAGGACCATTTATTGAGGGATTCAACAGAGGAAATGTAGTGTGGGTCAAAATCAGAAAACCAGCAGAGCAAAAACAGATTAATCCAGATCATGTTACCATAAACCAGAAAAGGGTCTGAGAAGCCAGAGAGGTTCAAACGATGAGTATGAAGCCAGGGGCAGAAACTGGTCCAGAACCGGGAGATCAGATGCAGCGACAAAACAGACAAGAGTTAGAACCAAATATCCAGAACCTGATCATACACAGGGAATACCAAGAACAAAGACAAACACTCAACTGACATTTTGACAAACATTTTGAATTCATTGGTGGCCAGAAAAGAAAGAGGTACATTGTTAGCATATCAAAAAAATGTGCATATCTTACGCATGTCTAGACGTGCAAAACACAGTTTGGGCGAAAAAAGGGGTGTAATGTTACATTTTAGTGTGAGTAAAGATGGCGTATTTCTGACACTCATGAAACATGACTCACGTCATCTGGCTATATCTGGAGTACCATGAGGTTCAGGTTGTCTACAAAATGAAGGAGCCAATCCAGTGTCGCAGGTGTTGTGGCTGGGGTGACATAAAGCGTCACAGCTTGAGTTCAATGCGAGTGGCTGTAGTGGTGAGTCAGTCAAGATGACGGACAGATTCTTCATCTAATCACATGCAAGGATTTTAGATAAGGCCCCTCATTTGAAAACAGATTAGTTGCAGAAGTGTCCCAGATGGTATCACAGTACCATCTGGGACATGTCATAAGTTAGTTTGGTCGTCTCACGCATTCATACAGAATGGTCCTGTAAGAGCCTTGTGATGACGTCATCATATCACGTCAGTTACTATGGTAACGTCACTAATAAAAAGTGCCAAAACAAAACAGCAGCAGCAGAGGAGGAAATCAGCACCAGACTAGACATAGACACTCATTTTGTTCATTCTATCTTCTTCCTTTCGCTGTTCTTCTGCTTCGTCGTGTAGTAAACTTCCTTCAGAAACTACTCTGGAGTTGTTTGTTGTGATCTGATGATTTGCAACAGTGACTCTACCGGGCCGCTCTGTAGTACCTACCCGCGAGCAGGAACTGGTTCCTGTAAAAGTTCCATAAAGTGGCCCTGTCGGAATGGCCCAGTCAGTGGAAACACATGCACACTGTGAAGTTCCTGTAAGATGGCCCCGAAGGTCCAATAGTGAAAACACTGTTATCCACTGTGAGCTTTTGTCTGTGGGGGAAATAAAGATACCCCCTCTGATTTTTTGATACATCGCACACTGTGTATATATATATATATATATATATATATATATATATATATATATATATATATATATATGTGTGTGTGTGTGTGTGTGTGTGTGTGTGTGTGTGTGTGTGTGTGTAGGAAGAAATTACACACAGAAAAAAAGATCATAATAGTGGATAAAACCAAACAAGATAATTAATCAATTGTAGAATAATGACACCAATAACTGCTTTAATGTTCCAACAGATCAAGCCAGTGGCGGCAGCATCGACTGGTCGTACAATCTGGGCATCAAGTACTCATTCGCCTTCGAGCTCAGAGACACCGGTCGCTACGGTTTCATCCTGCCGGCCAATCAGATCATCCCCACAGCCTCTGAGACCTGGCTGGCTCTGAAGCACATCATGGAATATGTTAGGGACCACCCCTACTAAAGAAGACCATGGAGAACATTAGGGACCGTCCTTAAAGAACACCATGAATTACTCATAATAAAGATATGAGCAGATTTTTGTCTGTGTGTTTTACTTTATAAATGGAGACCAGAGTAGATTGGATATTGTGGCGGCAACAAACTACTACTACTGCTACCATTACCATTACTATAGGGTAGCCATAACTCAGTTGGTGGAGTGGGTCGTTCAATAATCAAAATATGGGTGGATTGACTCCCACTCTGTCCTAGTCAGTCCGTTGTGTCCTTGGGCAAAGACACTTCACCCTCCTGCCTCCAGTGCCACTCACACTGGTGCATGAATGTTTGGTGGTGGGAGGGGCCGTAGGCACAAAATGGCAGCCACCAGAGGTGGGTAATTCCAGGTTCATCAAGTCAAAGTCCAACCATGTATTGGTTCAAACCTGTTCACTGAACACAGGTGATTCCACTAATTGTCCCATTTACCTGGATGAGACATTGTGCTTATCAAATTATCTGGTTCAATGAACAGGTTTGAACCAATACATGGTTGGACTTTGACTTGATGGACCTGGATTTACCCACCTCTGGCAGCCACACTTCTGTCAGTCTGCCCCAGGACAACTGTGGATACATATGTAGTTTACCACCACCAGAGGAATGATGTGAGAGTGAATGAATAATGGGTCATTAATGTGAAGTGCTTTGAGTGTCTAAAAAAACACTAGCTATATAAATCCAATCCATTATTATTACCTCTGTCAAGGAGGTTATTAAATTTGAGTCTGTCTGTTTGTCTGCCTGTCAGCAGGATTACGCAAAAAGTTCAGAACGGATTTTGATGAAACTTTCAGGAATAATAGATAATGGGTCAAGGAAGATCTCATTAGATTTTGAATGATGAAAGTCAAGGTCACACTAAAGGTCAACAGCTAAAACACATCAGTGGTAATATCTCAGAATTCAGACAAGATAGAACCTGGTGTTTTTTTCATTCACATCAGATGGGTCAACACCTATGGCTCCATCATGTCACATTTTGACATCATATGACATTTTTGACTGCCTTGTTTGAATTGTTTTGAGGTCGACTACATCCTTGAATTTTAATGCCTTTAATTAGAGTGGGTTTGATGGTTCTGTATAAGTGCTTTTATTTACTGTCCTTATTTCACTTTTTTGAAGCCTAAATATTATTTCTTTGTTTGTTTTGTGTTCCCCCATACTTCCACACAGTAAGTAATGTCTGGGAGAATGAAGAAACAGTACAATGTGTAGAGTGATGAATGGTTTACACGATATTTGACTTTGTTTAATACTGCAATTGACATAGCTCTTTTGGCTGTCATCTATTCTATTCTATTGTTGACTATATGTTTTATTGATTTTTAATTGTAGATGTATAGAAAAACACAAAATTAACAAATAACCCCATCCCCAACCACTCACCCATATTCTCACCTCTCAACAGTTTTAACAAAAAACAAAACAAAAACATAAATACAGTATATAACTCTCAGTACATAGTGCAATTGAAAGTAAAATGAAAACAACTAGTGTTCAGATTTCCAATCAGAACATATCAAGACATACAGTCACAGAAGAGGATGGCATGCAGATCAGGTTATAAGATCTTAGATTTTACATAAATTAGTTAAAGTTAAAGTTATAAATTACAATGAGTTCTATTCTATTCTATTCTATTCTATTCTATTCTATTCTATTCTATTCTATTCTATCCTATTCTATTCTATTCTATTCTATTCTATTGTGTGTTTGGGATATTAAATAGAGATGCTTATTAAAGCAGTACAGACCTGCAGGGGGCAGTGTTGAGCTGCTCACCTGTCACAGTAGAAGCAGAAGAAGAAGAGTGGGTCACGTGACTAATATTTACGGAAGAACGTTTGTAGGAGCTCAACACTACTGTCATTCTCCATAAATCTGTCCTTAACGTGAATATTTTAAACTCCGTTGGTTTTATCAGGATCCTTGTTGAGTTTGTGGCCTTTTTTATTGGCTTTGTTTGTTACTAATCACCGTCAGAACCCAGTTATATGTGGACAACAGCCGTTAGCTCACCTTCCCTCCGTTCAACTAAGAGCGGAAATAAAAGTGTTCTGGGGTTCATGGATTCATGGTAAAAACAACAACAACAACAACAAACCAATCCACCGATTCACGGTTCTTCAGGTTTAACATCTGTGTCCGTTAAGGGTTGGTAAAAACCACCGGTAACAGGATGGGAGCGGAACAAAGTGGAGACTCTGAGCACAAGCACTCGGACTATGGATCAGCAGGTACGACACCGGGTTTAGTGTTGGGTTAGGGTTCATTAGGGTTAGGGTAAGGGGTTCATTAGGGTTAGGGTAGTAGGTTCATTAGGGATAGGGTAAGTGGGTTCATTAGGGTTAGGGTAGTAGGTTCATTAGGGATAGGGTAAGTGGGTTCATTAGGGTTAGGGTAGTAGGTTCATTAGGGATAGGGTAAGTGGGTTCATTAGGGTTAGGGTAGTAGGTTCATTAGGGATATGGTAAGTGGGTTCATTAGGGATAGGGTAGTAGGTTCATTAGGGATAGGGTAAGTGGGTTCATTAGGGATAGGGTAGTAGGTTCATTAGGGATAGGGTATGTGGGTTCATTAGGGATAGGGTAGTAGGTTCATTAGGGATATGGTAAGTGGGTTCATTAGGGTTAGGGTAGTAGGTTCATTAGGGATATGGTAAGTGGGTTCATTAGGGTTAGGGTAGTAGGTTCATTAGGGATATGGTAAGTGGGTTCATTAGGGATAGGGTAGTAGGTTCATTAGGGATAGGGTAAGTGGGTTCATTAGGGATAGGGTAGTAGGTTCATTAGGGATATGGTAAGTGGGTTCATTAGGGATAGGGTAGTAGGTTCATTAGGGATAGGGTAAGTGGGTTCATTAGGGATAGGGTAGTAGGTTCATTAGGGTTAGGGTAGTAGGTTCATTAGGGATATGGTAAGTGGGTTCATTAGGGATAGGGTAGTAGGTTCATTAGGGTTAGGGTAGTAGGTTCATTAGGGATATGGTAAGTGGGTTCATTAGGGATAGGGTAGTGGGTTCATTAGGGTTAGGGTAGTGGATAGTGGCATGCACAGACATTATGGGGGAGGGTGCTCAGGGGGGAGGGGGGAACACGGAACATGTTATTAATTAGTGTGAGATTAAAAGAAAAAACATTACAAGCACACGTTAAATGAAATTTGACTTTTATTTGTAACGTTCTATAAAAGTGAGTTTTCAACCAGAGTTAATCCATATAACAAGTGCACTGTGAGAAAAGTAAAGTATTGTAAGTGCGCCTTATAGTCTGGAAAATAAGGTATTTTAATGTCACTTTGCATCACCATGGCCTTCCCCTCTGTCTAGTTTCAGTGGTGTACAGGAAACTGAATAAAAAAAATTGTATTGAATGAGTCAGTACTTCTAACAGGTTCAGATGAATATAATAAATACATTTAATAAAACTATATTCCATCCTCGTGTTTAGATTTGCCAAAACGCTCCACGTGAAATAAATGAATAAATAAAAGCACGCCATGAAGAAATATGTCCAATGAAATGCACCTGATTCAGGTTTTTGTCTGTGCTGCATCGGAGTGTCATATTTGAGGCCATAGCAACAATATCTGCAGCTGAGCAGAACGTCCAGACCTTAGCCCCGCCCCCCTGCCCGCCCATCCATTCCAATCTATCATCTCCCTTCACAAAATCTTCAGAAATGGACTAAAGTTCTCTGTGCTAACCCTGACCCCTGTGCTTCTGCCTGGTCTAGTGTTAGTTCTGGATGTGGTCTTAGGGTTCTGGTTCTATTGGGTTCTGCTGTGTGACTTGTGTTCTTTGGATTTGTTTTACAGTGGTTCCATCTCCAATGAAGCAGAAAGCAAAGATGGACGACATTGTGGTGGTGGCTCAGGGAACGCAGTCGTTACGGAACATCCACAGTGACCCGGATGTCATCAAACTGCAGGAGATCCCCACGTTCCAGCCTCTTCTGAAAGGTGAACATTAGTGACGGTAGATGAGGCGAATCCTTGTATCATTCGTTCATTGGTTTTTCAAAATATTCCAAAAATAAGAACAAAAAAACAAGTTGTTTTTTCATATTTCTTTTCCCATAACCACAATTAAACAAGTCAGTCAAAGGCTTGATATGGCGTCATGTGACGTCAAAGTGTAACATGATGGGGCCGTAGGTGTTGACCCATCTGATGTCTGAAGGTTAGGGTCAGGGGTCAAAGGTTAGGGTTATTGGTGTTGACCCATCTGATGTCTGAAGGTTAGGGTCAGGGGTTGAAGGTTAGGGTCAGGGGTCAAAGGTTAGGGTTATTGGTGTTGACCCATCTGAAGGTTAGACCATGTAAATAAAAAACACCAGACTCTATCTTGTCTGAATCCTAAGATATTACCAGTGATATGTTTTAGCTGTTGACCTTTAGTGTGACCTTGACCTCTGACCTTCATTGCTCAAAATGTAATAGGTTCTTCCTTGACCCATTATCTATCATTCCTGAAATTTCATCAAAATCCGTTCAGAACATTTTGTGTAATCCTGCTGACAGACAAACGGACCTGTATTTAATCCCTCCCTGTCAGAGGTAAAAACAGATAGTGATGCATTTTTTCGGTTTTCCTTTTTGCGTTTAAATTAATAATAGAAAAAAAACAGATAACAGCCGTTTCCTGTTTTCCAATTTTGACCTAAAGCAAATTAAATAAAGTGTAAATGAATGTTAACAACCAAACAAACATGTCACTGGACTGAGGATCATTATGGTCTGATGTGACACCACTTTTCTCCGTGGTCATATCTTCAGGTCTCAGGGTGACCATCTTTGTTTCCACAAATAGGATGTAGGTTTACATCTTTGTCACTGCAGGTCAAAGGTCATGTCCAGTTTACTCAACTTGCTTCAGGTCAAAATTGGATAAAACAGGAAACAGCTGTCATAATTTTTTTTTTTTTTTCAGTTATTCGTTTAAACACAAAAAGGAAAACTGAAAAATCTGTATCATCTGTATTTCCATTTTGATTTTGGAAACAAATAATGAAGAAACAAGTTGTTTTTCTCATTGTCTTATTTTTGGTTTTATGTTGAAAAAATGAATGAATGAATGATACATGGATTGATGCGTCACAGTTTGTCTTTTGATTTCGTCCCAGTTTTAGTCGTATGGCTTCACTTCCAACAACAACTGTGGGGAGAGTTCACAACAACCGCACACTAGGGATGGGACATGGTTTTCTAATATTTGAATATTCGTGGGGCGGCACGGTGGGGCAGTGGTTAGCACGGTGGTGCAGTGGTTAGCACGGTGGGGCAGTGGTTAGCACGGTGGTGCAGTGGTTAGCACGGTGGTGCAGTGGTTAGCACTCGTGCCTCACAGCAAGAAGGACCCTGGTTCGAATCCCACACCAGACCTTTCTGTGTGGAGTTTGCATGTCCTCCCCGTGTCCGCGTGGGTTTTCGCCGGGCACTCCGGTTTCCTCCCACCATCCAAACACATGCACTGATAGGTTAATTGGTTAATCTAAAATTGTCCATAGGTGTGAATGTGAGAGTGATTGTTTGTCTATATATGTTCAGCCCTGCGATGAACTGGCGTCTCATACAGGGTGTACCCCGCCTTCACCCATTGTAGCTGGATTAGGCCCCCAGTGACCCCCGTGACCCAAGTGTGGATAAAGCGGGTTCAGATAATGAATGAATGAATGACTATTCGTGAATACTAATTTGGAATGCTGAATTACTTGTATTGTGTTTCACAGTATTAACTGTCATGGTACGGTGGCCGACAGGAGGCAAACGCACCACATCGACAAAACACTGCAAACACAAGAAAGACAAACAACGAAAAACACAAACACATTAAACAAATGCATGAGAAAAATGTTACAAGAACAGAAATGAACCAGAGCGCGTACGTACCTCTGTGACCACAACGTCTGTGCTGTCGGAGCGCATGTTCTCAGCAGCTGCATTAATAGTGAATACGCTCACACGCCTCCACCCCGACCATGTGGACAAGTTAATTAAAAAAAAAACAAAACCTGGTGTTTCGTCATGTGACTATTGTTGTTAAATCCGTTCGACACTGGAGCTGAAATCAGCTGTTTGACCTGGTTCCGCCTGGACAGTTAAATGAAATATAACATTGGCTGTGGTTATTGTGATTGAGCCTTGTTTGATGTAGAAGATGAGATTATTATTCCTTTGATCGTGACAGAAATGATTAAAGCACCAAAATTAGTAGGGATGAACTTTAGGACATACCACATTGTTTCAGAAGGGGTGACAAAAAATGTGGTCACAGTTTTATCTCAAAATATGCTTTTTTTGGGGGTAAAATCAAATTTTTTAGAATTTTATTTTTAGAAAATATATCAGCCGCTGGAGAAAAAAAGTAAACACTTGGAAATGATAGCAATGGATCCTATGAACCTTCTTAGGTATGTTAATTAAACTAACTTTAACAAATTACCATGGTAACAGCCATTTTTGGATGAAAAATGTCTTTTTTTTAATAAAACTTAAAAAAAAAAAAACCTCACAAACCGATACAGATATTTAAACAATGTTTATCATTCTTGTCCTAAAACCATCAGGAAATGTTTATTCATTATGAAGTGGCAGAGATAGTCCATAATATGAATATGAAATTATTTTACTGAATTAAAAGCTATTGATGATACATATGATGATATATTTTCTAAAACTAAAATTCTAAAAAAACAGATTTTACCCCCCTCTGAAATGATGCAGTTTATTCTAAAGTTAATCTCTTCACTGTCAGTGAAGATCAACATGTTATTGTGTGATTTGAAATATTCTTCTTTATTCAGTAAACGTTTGGTTTCCTCTTTTACTCTTTCTGTTATTGCGTGTGTGTTTGGGGGTGGAGGCGCACATCAGTGGAGGGACGAGGGGGGGTCATGGAAACATGTTTGATTTTCGAATAATATTCAAATAGTTTCTAGTGAATTTCTAATAGTGTTTTGGACCAAACGTTACATCCCTGCTACATACATTTTCGCGGCGCTCGTGGGTCTTGCAGGATTCTGTCATGGGTGCACACCTCTAAAGTGGGTCAGAAGTATGTGGTCACCGTCCGTGGTGCTGAACTGATTTGAATTTCTGCTGTTTTAATATTAGTGTCCATGTAGCCTAATGTTTTTAATGTTGGGCCAGATGACAATTAAATAAAAACAGTAGGTGGTCTGGTCTAATTTAAAGAAGTGGCCCAGTCCAGCCCTGACCGTCCCTAAATAGAATGTGTATGTTTTGCAGTAAATGATTGTTTCTAGTTTTGTACATGGTCTGTGCTGTTTGTAATTTGGCCATATTTGTGAATTTGAGTAGTTTAGACTGTAGTTAGAGTGAGTGAGTGTGAGTTTTCTTGGAGACATGTGACAAAATGAGGAATTTGTGATGAAAAAGCAGAAGCTGTGGGGAAAAAAAAACATCTACTTTTCCTGAGATTCAGAGGATCACTTTAGTTTTGGTGGAGGTGTGAATATGTGTCATATTCAGTGGCATGTTCTCCATTATTCACTCATCTCCATGATGTTTGGACCAGTGTGAAGTCACTGAACATCTGATGATGACTAATGATATTCAACAGAATTTGGCGCCCAGTTCAACAACTTCACACTGATGACACAAGTGTTTTTGTCGTATAATTCATGGCATGACTGAGTCTGATTTGCTCCTCATATGGTGTAAAAGTCATTGTAAATGCAGTTCAAATCCACTTGGATGGAAGGTTACAGGCTGGATGTTCTGGTTTTATTCAAGATAAATTCAGTTTCAATATTTTGTTGATGGAATTCAATAGTTTTAACATGGGTTTAAACATCATTTTTTTCATTATCAACAAAGAAAAGGAACAAAACATTCAAGAATAAAAATGAATACTGGTCAGATAAAATGTGTCCGACCGTCACTAAAAGGGAATTGTAACCGGCTGTTTTGGTTCCACTCATTAACAGGAGTGTTAATGAATATCTGTCGTCATGGTGACAGTACAGTCCCTCCAGGATATGTCAGACCTTTTTTGAGATTGTTTCGTCCTAAAATGTCTGATGGTTCATGAGCTTTTCTGAAAAATTGTGATGAAAGTTCTGGTGCTTTTTAGGCTTTTGTTGTGAGAGGAAGTGAAAGTTGTGTTAAATAGTTGCGGTTTTCCCTTTTTGTAATTAAAATTAAGTAATATTTCAAATATTTAGTTACTGGAAAGTTAAGTAAAAGTCATTGTGATATGGTCCTTGAAAGTCCCTTTTACTGAGATGGAAAATAAATGATTATGAGGATTATAAAAATACAATTAAATATATATGTTTCTCCAATTACACCTGTTGGTTCAAAGGTTAAAGTTCATATGACCTCACAACACTACATGAAGTTATAAAACATAATATAAATGTCTCAGCCAGTCAAAAAAAACATTATTACTAGTACTGTGTACTGTGTACTGTGTACTAGAGGCAGTTTCTGACAATAATAGAACAAAGACACAGATTTTAAGACAACCTTTAAAATATGACAGATAAAATATTACCTGGATGAAAAAAAAAGTACTCTTCCAAATGCACCTGTTGGGACTAGTGCATAATTTTAGTGAAATGTGAACATCTGCCGCGCACGTGTTTCTTCGTACTATAAGGTAAACAGGAAAAGGCAGAAGGAGCAGCTGAAGACGTCACAAATGATTGGTCACATTTTGCAGGAAAGTGGCGCTGATTGGTTAATAGAGCAGCTGTGGTTCAGTTAGTGGAGCAGGTCGTCCAATGACTAAAGGGTCCGTGGTCCGCGTCCCGGCTCTGGCTGTCCACATGTCCAAGTGTCCACCTACTGGTGTATGAGTGTGTGTGAATGTGAGGCTAATGTAAAGCACTTTGAACACAATGAAGGTGGAAAAGAACTATAGAAGTGCAGAACATTTACCATTTAAAATTGCAACATCGCGCTGAATTCACAAGGATTGGTTGAATTTGTGTTGAAGTTGCAAAACGCAACATCAGGAAATCCTGGAGGGTCTGACAGTAAATGGATGGAAGTAGAGGTCAAGCTTTTATAGCCTCTTTTGTCGTGTGGCAGATGGAGGCAGGTAGGATCAGCTTCCAACTTAGAGCAACATATGATGTTCTGCCTTCACCTACTTATCTCCATCAATGGCTTGGTGAAGATCCTGCATACCCGTTGTGCCACACACCAGCAACGTTAAGGCACATCCTCACCAGCTGCAAAGTGTGCCTCTCATAAGGTAGATACACCTGGAGGCACAACCAGGTATTGAAGTCCCTTGCTGTCGCCATTGGAGGAAAGAAGGACAACCAACTCATCACGGTCCAAACAGTCAAAAGCAGCCTTGTTGCGATCGTTTGCTCGTGAGGGAGAACAACGCCGAAAATCTTCAACAGCACCAACCAGGAAAAATCAGCTGGAGGGGGCCCAGGACTGGGAAATGCGTGTCAAGGTAGCCACCTGCTCACAGTCCCTCCGCAAATAGCAACTTCTACCCTCAGGCCGGACAGCTCACATGCTGTACTTTTCATTGAGCTGACGGTACCATGGGAAGACGCCATAGAGGAGGCCTATGAGAGGAAAAATCTGAGGTACTCAGACCTGAAGGCGGAGGCTGAACAGCGAGGCTGGAAAGCGTCAGTCCATCCTGTTGAAGTGGGCTGCCGAGGCTTCATTGCAACATCCACTATCAATCTCCTGAAAGATATCGGAATCTATGGCCAGGCCCTGTATCGTACCATCAGAGACGCATCAGACACAGCAGGACGCTGCAGCCGGTGGATGTGGTTAAAAATGAAGGATCCCGGATGGGCCCAGGGAAGCTAGGGACACACACCCAGGTCTGATCAGCTTGTGGTGGGCCTGCCCCAGAGGAGGGTGTATTGTATGTAAAAAGGCCGAAGCACCCAATGACGCTGGGGACTGCAACTGAGGATGTGTCCCTGCTTCCTGCAAGAGGGGGACCATCTGGGGTAATTTCCTGTGCAGGACACTTTTCACATTTCGGGATACTTACCATCTTGTCCTTTTCATAAATCAAAGGAACTTACAATAGAGGACATAATTATATCCTGTAGCACTAACAGTTACAATGTAGATAAGAAATATACAGAACAATGGGTGCAAATGCTCTCTGGGGTTAGTAAGGTTTTTTTCTCAAATACTTTGATACAGGGTCAGTGGTGTAGACATAAACAGAGACAGGTGCATACACACCATGCAGCATGCCTAGAGTCTACCTCGGGTCTGGACAAGCACAGGCGTCAGTGCAGTAGATATTAATGAAAGAGGAGAGTCTTCACATGCTTCTTGATGGTTGAGAGTCTTCAAGAAGTCTTGTGGATTCTGGGAGTGTGTTCCACCACTGACAGTCTAAAGCCATGTTTCCACTATGGAGTATGGTACGGGTCAGGTCCGGTACAGTACGAGTCTCTTCTGGACAGCTTGCGTTTCCAATGTCTAGGGAGACCTTCAGAAGGAGACGTGCTGTTTCGTGGAAGTGTCATAATTGTAGTATGAGGCGAGTGCGAGCTGGAAATATAAACAAACAGAGCAGCGGTAGAGGAAGAACACAGAGTCATTTCCAGTGTTTTCTTTCTGAGCCACTCCCACTTTTATGGTCCTTCACCCACTCATATTCGCTGTGCAGTTTTTTTCAGCTTAATCTGGCACTGGGCTGCTGATCGAATGAAGCCCCTTTGACATTTTAGCCCAAACCAACTGGAACACTTTTTCATTTCGAACAGCCTTGTCCAGCTCCTACTGCACCACCTCCTCACTAATAATGTACAATAAAACTAGTACCTGATCACTACTCCAAACTCCTTTGCCAGACATCTGGTCTTCTTTTCTGACAGTGATGGACTTTAAAATAGTGTGGTTTGCTGTTCTTTTTTTTCAGTTTGTTGTTGTTACACGCTGCATGATGATGCTTTTCCTTAATCAATCACTGTCTGGCAGTGGTTGGCTCCTCCCAAATGGAAACAGTATGGTACGTTTGGGACCCCAAGTAGATGGGTGGCCAAAATAGTAACTGGTACCATGGGACCAGTATGATTTTGTCGTAATGGAAATGCTAAAATTAGCATACCGTTCTGAACTGCATTGTAAATGGTCTGCACTTACTGTATATAGTGCTTTTCCACTTTCATGGTGCTCAATGTGCTTTACATTAACTTCACATTCACCCATTCAAGCACAGTAGGTTTCTAAGGTTCTTGCAGTCCTACTGGAGGTCTAAGTCAGGGTTCAGTGTCTTGCCCAAGGAGACTTCGACATATGGACAGCCAGAGCCAGGATGCGAACCGCCAACCTCTCAGTCATTGGGCGACTCACTCTACCAACTGAGCCATAGCCGCCCTTTACCGAACAGCATAGTGTAAAAAACGGACTTAATACAGAGAACGGTTTTACCTGGGATCGCTTTGAGCGAGCGGAGGGCACTGCTAGTTTGTTTGTGTTGGCGGAGCATAGATCTCTGGCAGGAGCATACAGCTTTAGCATAACCTTCAGATAAGAAGGGGCTGTTCCTGAGATGGGTTTGTAGGCAAGGGTCAAGGTCTTGTGCTTGATCCGAGCACCCACTGGTAGTCAGTGCAACTGGATAAAGAGAGGAGTAACATGGACGGTTGTGGGTTGAGTGAATACCAGACGTGCTGCAGCGTTCTGCACCGTCTGCAGAGGTTTTATAGCACAGGCTGGTACACTCCCAATGGTTCATATAATATTTGAGTTAAACCTGGTAAATTAATGTGTCCTGACATGTTGGGACAGACTTTCATGTGTCCTAATGTTCAGGTTCTGGTGTGGTCCACAGGTGTCCTCAGCGGGCAGACATCTCCCAGTACCGTTTGTCTGGAGCGTCTGGACGCTGTCCAGGTTCTGCAGCTCTGCGTTCGGTACCAGGACCACCTGCACCAGTGCGCCGAGGCCGTGGCCTTTGATCAGAACGCGCTGGTCAAGAGGATTAAAGAGGTAAAGATCAGTACAAACATCAACACAATGGTATTTATCATGTAATGGGTCATGAAAAAGTGTTCATAAACACGTAAAACTGATGATTTTTGTCAGATAAATAATTGACATGAGTGTTTCTGTGGAGAAACCTGCATGTTTGACTGAAAAACCACTGAAGTCATGAACTGCTTTAACACTGTTAAGCCAAAACCGGGCCAACCAGGGCCAACCAGGGCCAATCGGGGCCAAATGGGGCTAATTGCTTTCACATCTTCAGGACCAGGGGCTAACGGGGGCCAAGGCTGTCGTTGGCCCACCCATGCTGTCATAGGCTGGGGCCAACAGCTTAACTCTTTATTTTTAAAATGAATGATGAATAAATAAATAAATCCCAAGCAACTACAATTTAAGACTGTTCTTCTTTTTTCAAGGGCATCATAAAAATAATAAAACTTCTTAATTTAAAATGTGTTAAAAACTATTTGATTGGTTGTTTCGTAATGATGCGCTATAAACAGAAGTGGTTTAGCCTTTTAGCTTCTGTCAACGGAAATGAGCACGAACGTTGCTTAACAGTTACTACTATGAGCAGGAAAGTCAAACACATTTCAAAGTCAACAAAATATGAAGGAAAATCAGGTGGACATACGGCGATTCCTCAGACTGTCTGAGGACAAAACTTTAAACAAGTCTGACAGACTGTTGTCTCCATCTGACAGAGGGTCTGAGTCCAGTGTGGACCAACACCGGTCACCCTTAAAATCTATCCTTAACTCTTTTTCACAGGAAAAAAAAAGAGATGTTTCAGTAGCGAGTGGCTGGAAGACTCCAGCCTTGTGCGGAGTCCGGCACAGCATCAAGCTGGACGCCTGATTGCTTAAAATGCAGGAAACTCCATCAAAGAAATATGAAATATTCTGGGGGAGAAACCCCTATTGAAAACATGTCCCTAGTGCCCACCCCAAGGTAGTGCGAAGTCCGCCCAACAGCCTGGTTCTGCTGCAGGGTCCAGGATCTTGGGGATAATGGTAAATGTTCTGCCCTTCTATCGTTGTTTTGCACCTTCATGGTGCTCAAAGCACTTCACATTAGCCTCACATTCACCCATTCACACACACTCACACATCAGGAGGTGCTGCCGCCATGCAAGGTTCTATCAGGCCTACTGGGGACATTTAGGGTTGTGCCAGACCTGCTGGGATAATAATTTAGGTTTCAGTGTCTTTGCCCAAGAACACTTGGACATGTGGACAGCCAGAGCTGTCTGTGGCGCCATCTTCTCTTGTAGATGCTTATGCTACTTCAGATTCACTGCAATGGGGGGGGGGGCTTAACGCACGTGGGTAATGCCAATGTCGTGGTGACGTGTAGTGGACAGACTTTTTCTGAGAGTTTTTGGTTTAATAAATACTGTGCTGAGGAAGAAAATAGTTTTGCATTTTGTTTCCATACTTTACCGAAAATGAACTGAACCATGACTTCAAAACCAAGGTGCCGAACCATGATTTTTATGTACCGTTACACCCCAAGTAATTACACATCCATATTTTCTTATTTCGTGGTGACAGTATGTTGATTATATGGCTGTTAGCGCTATTTATCATTGATGCTAGTCTGGTAAGCTAAGCTTAATGTGTTAGCTAATGCATTTCAGTGGACATAATTATCCTTATCTTATCAGAATCCCTCTTTATGTTTTTGATCCATTCATGTCAAAGTGTTTTATCTTTGTTGAAGCGATGGAAGGTCTGGCCACGCTACAATTTTTTGCTCTTTGCAGCGCCATTGCCTTTGGGAAAGTGTTGTGTGTAGCCCTGAACGTCTTTTGAACATTCCAGGTGAATAAGGCCCATGAAGACCTGAGCTGGCCCAATATTGGCTGGGCCCAGAACGGCCCGACAGTGTGAAAGTGGCTATTGATCCAGAATCAACATGTTTGGTCACATGTGGGACCCAGTCCATAACCCAGACCTTCTCCTTCCACAGATGGACTTGTCGGTGGAGACGCTGTTCAGCATCATGCAGGAACGTCAGAAACGCTACGCCAAGTACGCCGAGCAGATCCAGAAGGTCAACGAAATGTCCATGATCCTGAGACGCATCCAGATGGGCATCGATCAGACCATCCCCCTCATGGACAGACTCAACAACATGCTGCCGGAGAGCGAACGCCTGGAGCCCTTTAGCATGAGGCCAGATCCAGATCCGGCCTCCAAGTAGATCCAGAACCTCCGCCCAGGCTCAGGTGGACCAGTAGGTCCACAGACCTCTGGCCTACATGTACATGAACCGGTCTGGTCTAAAGTCCACCACCCTGGTCCTTCACTGGACCCCCTTTAGCAGGGGTGTCAAACTGCGGTCCTGGTGGGCCGTGGTCCTGCATGGTTTAGATGTTTCCCTCTTCCATCACTCCTGGAAGACACTGATGAAGAGCTGATTATTAACTCTTAAGTGTCACCGCTGATTCATTCTGAATGGATTCAGAAAAATTCTATCATTTTCCTTTTTTTAATGATATATATTTATTGTGATTTTCCTGAGTTTTATTCATGGAACAGGTGTCAAAAGGAAACATTAAAACTACTGGCACCAAATGTCAATACTAGTTCTCTTTTTATTTCTTTTTTAGTCATTTTTTTGGCACATTTTTCCATGTTATTTATAATTTTGTAAATATTTATTAGTTTTCATTCATTTTGTTATTTATTTTGTTAAACCCCCTTGAGTCCAAGGCCTTTTAGAGACTTTGAGGCTGCATTGTCAAATTACCCACTGCATTTCTATGTTTATGTTACTAATTATTTTGTTGGTTTATTATTTGTTTTTGTTGATTTTTTTTTTTTTATGCCTTTTGTCCATTTTTGTTCATTTTATTGCTTATTTTAATTCCTTTTTTTTTTTTTTACTGTGGAACTGCTGAAGTTTCAGGAGTTAAAGGGTTAAACTGAATTTTGTGGAAGAGGGAAATATCTAAAACAGTGGTGTCCAATCCTGGTCCTCAAGAGCTCCTATCCTGTATGTTTTAGACGTGTGCCCCTCCCGACACAACTGATTCAAATGATAAAACCTGTCGTCGAGCTCCGCAGACACCTTTTAACACCAGTACATCATTATCAGGCTTCTGCAGAACCTGGTCATGAGCTGATCATTCATTGAATCAGGCGAGATGGAAAAGGGAAATAACAAAAACGTGCAGGACCCTGGCCCTCGAGGACCAGGACTACCCACCTCTGACCTAAAACATGCAGGACGCCAGCCCACCAGGACCGGGGTTTGATGACCCTGGTCCTCGAGGCACACTATCCTGCATGTTTTAGACCTTTCCCTCTTTGAACACACCTGACAGTCATTCTTCTTCTGCAGAGCTGACGATAGTGTGTGTGGAGAGAGGAACATCTAAAACATGCAGGGTAGCGCCTCCACGACCAAGGCTGGGAAACACTGGACTAGGACACACAGGACTTTATACAGGTCATGTTTCTCTGTCATAGTCTCCAACCAGATGAACGATGGAGACGACACCACATCCATAGACCACCTGGATCAGGTCTGGATCTACTGATCTATACTGGTCTACTGATTAAACCCAAAAAAAACCAACAGAAAATGTTCCTATTTAAAGGGTGGACACAGAGAAGATTGACTTTAATTTATTTAAATGTGACTTAAATCAGTTTGTGGATGATTGAAATGTTAATAATTAATTTAAACCAGATTTAATTTAATTTCACATCATTGACCCTTTAATATTTTTTTATTGTGTTTGTTCATTGTTTTTGGTAAAAGGTTTAAATTTTGTCTTTGATTCAAACACTCTATGTCCTGAAGTGGAATATGACTCACAGAACTATACGGACCTGTGACCGGACCAGAACTGGAGGATTAGTGGACCCGGTCTGGACCAGATTTGAAGAAAATCTGGACCAGACTTGGAGAACCAGTGGGCCATATCTGGACTAGGTCTGGAGCAGGTGTTGGTCCTTTATCCAGACCAGCGGTTTCATCTTTCCTTTTCAGTTTTGTTCTGGTTCTGGACCGGTATGACGGCAGCACAGACAGAATGAGGACACGTGTTCTGGACAAAGAGGACGGATTTTAAGTAAAGACAAAGAACCTGCAGAACCTTCAAAGAACCTGCAGAACCTTCAGAGACAGTGTGTAGGGTTCTGTGGGTTCATCCACTGGATCATGCCCAAAATGAACCCAGAACCTGCTGAGGTCCAGATCTGGTTCCATCTGGATTTAAGAAACTAGATCCAGAGTCGTATTAATAATCTGTTCAAGCATCAACCGGATCCAGTTGCTATCGCGAATGCTAGTCCTAATGCTACTGCTAATGTAAACACAACAAATAAATAATATTCATAGAAATAACTGAGTAACTCATCTGTTGTTTTAGATCAGGGGTGTCAAACATGTGGCCTAGGGGCCAAATGTGGCCCCTGGGATGAATTTGTAAAATACTAAAGGTTGTGGAACGGATTTTAGTTCAGGTTCCACAAATATGATCCCAAAGTGATCTACAGTGAAATAACATAATGACCTAAAAAATAAATCTATAAAAAACGACTCCATATTTTGTCTTCAATTTGGTACGAAAAAAATTACATGATGAAAGTAAATAATGACGACTTCTTTTAGTCTGGACACTTTATAAAAAAATAACCCCCCATATTTTAATGGGGGGGTTGCACTAAAACACAGACAAATATGTGGAATTAGCCTATAAATAATAATATTATGCTTAAAATTCAAATGAGTTTGAGAGCCCTGCTTAACACCCATCATTAATAAAACACACTTTCATCTGGTTCAACATAGACCACATGTCCAGTTCTGTCGGTTCCGTCTGTAAATTACTGCATGAAGACGTGTTCATGTTCTAACGCTTCATCATTTATTCTAGTTTTAATGTCGCATGTTTTTTTTTTTTTTTTTTTTTAATGTACCTTTATTTATGTTTATTCGTATCTGTGTTTGATCAGATAAATGTATGAATATGAACCGGGTCAGGGTTGTATTTATTTACTGTGACCTTAACATGATGTAAATATTTTAGTTCCAACAATATGACAGTTATTGCAGTAATTCATGGAGGTTAATAATAATAATAATAATAGGCACCCAAAGCACTTTACATTATTTATCCATTATTCATTCACTCTCACATGCTCCCTCTGGTGGTGGTAAACTACATATGTATCCACAGTTGACCTGGGGCAGAATGACAGAAGCCCCTCCCACCACCACCAAACCTTCATACACCAGTGTGAGTGACACTGGAGGCAGGAGGGTGAAGTGTCTTTGCCCAAGGACACAATGGACCGACCAGGACAGAGCGGAAATTGAACCGCTAACTCTTTGGTTCATAGACGACCCACTCTACCAACTGACCCATGGCCGCCCCAAATGTGTTCCAATTGTTAAGTGACAACTGAATAAGAAAAATGATCGAAAATTACCTGAGTTCACAGGTTTGAATGACGACTGTTCCTGACTTATTCAACTTTTTTGTGTGTGATAAAAGTTTTTATGTCTGAATGAATTATTTTTTTTGGCTGTTCCTCCTTCACCACAATGAGGTCAAGTTTATCTTTGTTAAACCTTTAACCAGAACAAGAACTAGTGTCCACTGATCTAAACCTGTATTTACCTGCATTTATTTCTTTGTTTAAATTCCATGTCATTGTTTGTAAGTTAATATGTTTATAAATATGTTTGTTTTGCTTCATCGTTCAAAAGTGATCAACGCTAACGCAGCATCTAAACCAGGGGTCGACAACCTGTAACACCCAAAGACACATTTGAACCTGGTTTCCATGGAAACGAAAACACTGGGAGCCGCTCATCATCTTTAAAAATCTCAGCCATTTTGTCCAAACCTTAGTGTTTTTGTTTGGATGTTTCCGGAGCTTCCACTCTAACAACTGTATTCTCTCTCTTGCTCTCTCCATACCATAGGATACTAACGACATTGACCTTCACACAAATTTAGTTAATGAAGTGTTCCTCTAGTTAGGAAATGAATTTGTTCCAGAAGTGTTTTCGTACTGTGACTTTTTCGTAAATAGTCACATTTTACATGTAAAAGGTCTGATTGGTGCCAAAGTCCCAAATAGTACCCCCTAAACCCTTAAAAATGATAAAAGTATACACGTTTAGTATGAAATATGTGTTAAAAGTCAAAGAAGATGTAGATTTTAGACGTTTTGACCACTTTTGGGCGATAGCACGACTCATCACCATGAAATGTGTCCAGCATGTCTTTAATTGGTGCTGATGGAATGATGACTCCGCCTCCTTTTTTATCATCTCTAGTTTTTCTTCTATTAATAACTCTTTCTTCTTCTTTTCATTCACATCAGAATCCTTTTCTTTGGGCTCATGATCAATAATGAATACGTTCTGTAATAAAGTTTAAATGAACACACTGGGAAAAACTCACCAAACAACAATAACTCTGTGATGAATGAGGGTCAAAGGTCACCAAAAGCATCATGGGTAGCTCCCTCATAGCCAATGGGATGGTACGTACAGTACTGTGTTTATGTCTTGGGGATTCAGTTTTGTTTCGCAAATTGAATTTTGAAATTTTGTATTCAGAGATGAAGAATTGATGTAAAGGTTTTTGTTACTTACATTCAACTGAATTTTATTTATAAAGCCCTAAATCACAACAAAGTCGTCTCAGAGGGCTTTACAAAAACACAATCAACTACAGAAATACATGAAAAGTCCCAAGCATCCCCTGTCCTAAGACCCTCCTTCTCTGCAAGAAAAAACTTCCAAACCCAGTGGGAAAAGGAAGGAATCTTGAGGAGAACCACATTGAAGGAGAGATCCACTCCCATGGACGGACAGACTATAGATGAACGTCCAACATTATTTGTTAGCTGCATCTTTGGTAAGTTGAAGTATGACCATATATATATATATATATATATATATATATATATATATATATATATATATATATATATATATATACACACACACACACACACACACACACACACACACACACACACAGGGGCGTAGCACCAAATTCTGGGCCCTGTACAGTGTACATTCTGAATGTGGGCCCCTATCTTTACCAATGCATGAGACACAAAAGAAAAGTTTTTTTTGTTTTTTTTTTAAATTAAAACATAAATAGGCTTTTAAGCTACAATCAGCTCATATTGATGAGTGGTTCTTTAATTCATCACCTGAATTAATCCATTTAGCCTACTGTGCTTGTGTTCATATACCTAACACTAAACCATTTTGCGCCTCCAAAGGGGGTCCCAGGAAGTCCAGTTTGTTGGCAGGACTGTAGTATAAATCTAATTCTGTCAGTCAGGGCCAGCATTAGTCAGACTAGGCAGTCGCCTAGGGTACCAAATGTCTTGGGGGAACCAAGTCCCACAGAATTAGAATATTAAGCTACTGTATTTTCCAGACTATAAGGTGAACTTCAAAGACTTATAGACCTTATATATGGATGCATTCTGGATGTGCTTAATGACTTGAAATGTTTACTTTTTAACTGGATAATTTTGACTTTTTATCTCTGAATTTGGAATCTTTTAAAGTTTAATTTATCAGAATAAGAGTGTGTTTTGTTCTGTGTTACAAGTGAACAAGGTTTAGAGTTATTGTGACTGTTAATCTTCACTTAATGCTCCTTATAATGCAGTTTGCCTTATATTGTGGAAAATACAGTAAATAAATCATTAAGCTTAACATTGACCCTGATTATTCATGGACACTCAGTATGTACTCCATCAGATGTAGGACACTATGTTTATAGATGATCATTTACAATTACACTAAAAGGAAAGAGGGGTGTTCACCTAGTGTTCACCTAGTGTTGGCCTAGTGTTGGCCTAGTGTTCACCTAGTGTTGGCCTAGTGTTGGCCAAGTGTTCACCTAGTGTTGGCCTAGGTCACCACCAGGTGACTAGTCATGAACAGACTTGGTATGAAAGATATGTTATAAAAATTACAGAAACAGGTGTGAGGGAGAGAAAGAGAAGAAAGAACTCAGTGTCTGTACTTCCCCAGCATTCTAACTCCTAGGGCAGTCTAAACTGAACTGCGACTCATACACCACATAATTTTTTAACTAACCTGACCATAGGCTTTCTCGAACAGGAATGTTTTAAGCCTAGTTTTAAATGTAGAGACTGTGTCGGCATCTTTAATATTAAAGGGAAGCTGATTCCATAAGACAGGGGCCTGATAACTAAAGGCTCTAGCTCCTACTGTACTTTTAGAAACCTTAGGAACCTATTATTTCCACTTATTTGAGTGACTTCCAGTGGTGTTTTTAATTGTAGTTTTTAATAATTATATTTCAGCTAGCTTGTGTTGTCAGGTAAATTAAATTAGCTTGAGACCTTCAGAATAAACACAGCAGGCCCCAGTACACTGTAAGTGAATGGGAACAGTCAGGTTACAATAGCCAATCAGATCTCGATTCTGCGAACCAAGACAAGCTAGAAGGTCCTACGCTGAATGTGACAAGCGGGAATCTGGAGAATATCTAAACAACCTAAATATGGAAATTCAAGAGCCAGCTGTATTTTAACTAATAATGGACGAAGAAGCAGAGCAAAAATGTGTGACAGTTTGGGACAACTTAACGCTTTTACTGTCCCTGTATCCAATGCATCTGTCGAGCCGTCATTTTCAGCATTAAAGCGAATTAAAATTCATGCCAGAAACACGACCAGACAGAAACATGTTCAGCATTAGCCTCCATGTCCATAGAAAAGGAACTGACTGATGGAGCTGAAACACACAGATGAACTGTTCAACAGTCACTCAAGTGTTTTAGTCCAAAGAAAGGAAACTCCACTTTATTTTCAAATAAGCAGATACTGTGGAGAACTATGTTAGTGAGTAAATGCATTTTATTTAGAATTTAGTCTTGTCAGTTATTTACTGTTGTATATCCTATTCTCAAATGATCTCTTAACTTTATTTTCATAGAATAGTTTGTTTTGTTATTGTCTGGTTGGTGTTTGATATGAAACAGCCACATTGTGCAGTTTATTAGACAGACTGGTTTAAGACACACAGCATCATTTTGTTTAGTATTTTTAAATCACCTTTTTATTTTTGACAATATCTGTAAACTTAGTTTTCTTATCTTAGTTGTGAATACATACTTAATGGTTTTAAATGCTCCTGAAATAAAGTGCTGCTTGACTATAGTCTATACTGAGGTGAAGTTAAGGGGTCACTGAAGGACTAATGTTGAAATGCACGGCCCACTACTGATGAGTGATAGTGATGATGATGATGATGATGATGATGATGATGATGATGATGATGATGATGATGATGATGATGATGGTGGTGGTGATGATGATGATGATGGTGGTGGTGATGATGATGATGATGATGATGATGATGATGATGATGATGATGATGATGATGATGATGATGATGGTGGTGGTGGTGATGATGATGATGATGATGATGATGATGATGATGATGATGATGATGATGATGATGATGGTGATGGTGATGGTGATGGTGGTGGTGGTGGTGGTGGTAATGTCCCTTTAAGATCCGGAGAGAGAGAGACAGAGAGAGAGAGAGAGAGGCAGAGATAGAGCTATGGTGAAACTGTGAAACTGTGGTGGAGGGGGTTCGGGGACATTCGGGAACATTCGGTTTTTTTCGGAGAAATCTGAGCCAATCAGCTTCTTTGGGTCAGACTGTGTGTTTGTGACACCGTGTGGTGGGAGACAGGAGAGGACCACCGGCCGGAGACAGCAGAGGAGGAGGAGGAGGAGGAGGAGGACGGAGCCTCCTCACCGCAGAGCCTCCGTTCATCCGCCTCCGCTGCTCAGGATGCAGATGAGCTCTGGATGTGAACAGGTAGGAAACCCTCTGCTCTGCGGCTTTTCCCTTCAGGTTCCGGTGGAGACCCAGATACTTGTGCGGAGTTTGGGTCTCCGGTTTTTAACCAGAACCGCCTGAATATTTAAGATGATTTTAAACAGAAATAAGGATAATTATGGTGAAGAGGAAAAATACCAGTGTTTAATTTAAGGGTAAAAGTTAAAGAGCCTAAAAATATGACATAAAAAAGATAAGATATTAGACTGAAAAATGAGTCACAACTGTTATTATTATTTAATTAATTCGTATTTAGACCAAACCATGGTTGCATTATCTGAGTCTAGAACTGACAGGTTTAAAATGAGTCATATGTAAGCTGTAAAAAAGTACAAAAAATAAAATATGCTAAATAAATCAATATAATGTCCAGAGATGATGTGTGAATTATTTTTAAACATGGAATAAAACAGACATTGTGTTTATTATATTCAACCTTTACTTATCTATAAATAAATGTCAATTTAGTCTCATATTTCACACAGAAATGTTCATAAATATGTTTTGGGTTTTTTTAACAAATGTTACAGGGATTATCCAGAGTAAAAAATAAGGTTGGCTACATTTTTAGATGATTGAATTACAATACTAGAAAGGGCAGACCTCCACCAAGGTAGACCCTCCCCCATCACCACCAAAATCTAACCCAGATCTCCCCATTACCAACATACCCTGAAAATGTCATCAAAATTTGTCCATATACGTTTTTTTGAGTTATCTTGTTCACAAACAAACAAACAAATAAACAAACAAACAAACAAACAAACAAACAAACAAACAAACCAACGCAGGTAAAAACATAATCTCCTCGGTAAGGTAATAGGAGGTTATAAGTAACGCAACATTTGACATTAGTGTTCTATATTCGAGCGTGTCATGAATATTTGAACATTCAAAAATCATGTCCCATCCTGACTAAGAACAGGTCAAGACTAGGGCTGTCAACAGGGTCAGTTCTGGTCACTGTGGTGCCTTAGGCCAACACTAGGCCAACACTAGGCCAACACTAGGCCAACACTAGACCAACACTAGACCAACACTAGGCCAACACTAGACCAACACTAGGCCAACACTAGACCAACACTAGGCCAACACTAGGCCAACACTAGGCCAACACTAGACCAACACTAGACCAACACTAGACCAACACTAGGCCAACACTAGACCAACACTAGGCCAACACTAGGCCAACACTAGGCCAACACTAGACCAACACTAGACCAACACTAGCCCAACACTAGACCAACACTAGGCCAAGACTAGACCAACACTAGGCCAACACTAGACCAACACTAGACCAACACTAGGCCAACACTAGGCCAACACTAGACCAACACTAGACCAACACTAGCCCAACACTAGGCCAACACTAGACCAACACTAGGCCAACACTAGACCAACACTAGACCAACACTAGCCCAACACTAGCCCAACACTAGGCCAACACTAGGCCAACACTAGGCCAACACTAGACCAACACTAGGCCAACACTAGACCAACACCTGGCCAACACTAGACCAACACTAGGCCAACACTAGGCCAACACTAGACCAACACCCCTCCTTCTTTTTAGTGTAATTCTAAATGATCACGTGTAAACATAGTGTCCTACATCTGATGGAGTACGTACTGAGTGCCCATGAATAATCACTGTCAATGTTAACTTGAATGATTTATTTATTGTATTTTCACACTATAAGGTGAACTGGATTATAAGGAATATTAAGTGAAGATAAACACTAACAATAACTATAAAAACTGTTGAGTTGGAAGACGGAACAAAACACACTCTGATTCTGATAAATCAAACTTTAAAAGAGTCTAAATTCTGAGATAAAAAGTCAAAATTATAAAATAAAAAGTCAAAATTTTGAGATATGTCAAAACCCCATGCCAAAAAAATGACAAAGGACGGAGGGATTTATGATAAAAAAAAAAAAAAACAGGGACAGATTGAGATTGGACGACAGACTGACAGAAGTACAGCTGTTCAGTAACGATAAAGGTTCATTGGACGACAGGCACCAGACCAGAGTTATTTAACAGGGAGGAGGAGTGAGGAGGAGTGAGGAGGAGGAAGGAGGAGGAAGGAGGAGGAAGGAGGAGGGAGGAGGGAGGAGGGAGGAGGGAGGAGGGAGGAGGGAGGAGGGAGGAGGGAGGAGGGAGGAGGAGGAGGAAGGAGGAGGAAGGAGGAGTGAAGAGGAGGGAGGAGGGAGGAGGAGGGAGGAGGGAGGAGGGAGGAGGGAGGAGTGAAGAGGAGGGAGGAGGGAGGAGGGAGGAGGGAGGAGGGAGGAGGAGGGAGGAGGAGGGAGGAGGAGGGAGGAGGAGGGAGGAGGAGGGAGGAGGAGGAGGGAGGAGGAGGAGGAAGGAGGAGGAAGGAGGAGGAAGGAGGAGTGAAGAGGAGGGAGGAGGGAGGAGGAGGGAGGAGGAGGGAGGAGGAGGGAGGAGGAGGAAGGAGGAGGGAGGAGGAGGAAGGAGGAGGGAGGAGGAAGGAGGGAGGAGGAGGAAGGAGGAGGAAGGAGGAGGAAGGAGGAGTGAAGAGGAGGGAGGAGGGAGGAGGAGGGAGGAGGAGGGAGGAGGAGGGAGGAGGAGGGAGGAGGAGGAAGGAGGAGGGAGGAGGAGGAAGGAGGAGGGAGGAGGAAGGAGGGAGGAGGAGGAAGGAGGAGGAAGGAGGAGGAAGGAGGAGGAAGGAGGAGGGAGGAAGGAGGAAGGAGGAGGGAGGAGGAGGGAGGAGGAGGGGTGATTTATGATAGTTGATCAGAGTGGGTCGCCCAATGTACCGAGAGGTTGGTGGTTCGCATCCCGACTCTGGCTGTCCACATGTCGAAAAGATACTGAACCCTTAGTCTCCCAGTAGGACTGACCTTTGACCTTAGAAACCTACTGGTGTATGAGTGTGTGTGAATGGGTGAATGTGAGGCTAATGTAAAGAGCTTTTGTAATGATATCTACAGTAATTTAACATAATATATAAATGGATAAGGTCGATAAAACAACAGCTGTTTAAACATCTGCTCAGTGTTTTTACTCTGGTATTAAACCAAAGCTCACATTAACTACAGTCAGTGAAGGCAACACATGTTTTCAACATTCATTTGAAGCTTTTCCTCACCTCACTCAGTTCCCGTGTCTTTAGTTTATCTTTGACTTGTTGCTGCTCCACATCAGGACCAGGTCAAAACAGATGCAGATAGTTATTAATAGAACATGCTCTGGCTCTGAGGCTCCTGTTCAGTAGTTAAACAGCAGTTATAACCTTCCAGCACCTTCTGTTTTATATAAACAACTGTTTAGTTTAATATCCACACATCGTTTTATTATACATTTTTATAAACTTTTTTTTTTTTTTTTAAAGTCAGCGAGAGAGAAGCCCGACCCCGAATGTAATGATTGACATTTTAGGCCTGACCCAGCCCCAAATTTGGGTTTGGGCTTAAGAGCTCACCTCTACTACTTACTACCACGTAAGTGTGATGTTGTTTAGGACTGTAGAAGAGTTAGCGTAAAGATAGAGTTAGTGTCAGTGAAAAACACATGTTCTAATCACTTCCATATTAACACAGTTTGGATCAAAACGACAAAATATAAATGTGTGATTTTAATGTTAATTATATGTATGTACTAACAATCATCTAAATAATGAACTGAACTGATTTTTTACTGCAGATAATCCCTTTAATATATTTAATTTAACTTACATCCTTTTCCAACCTCTAATCAGAGAGATTTAAATTCCAATAATCCATGAATAAATGAAACAAAAATGAGTCAAAACTGAACATGTCTGGAAAAGGTGATAAATGGAGGCTGACAGTGAATGGATTAACATTTAAATGAACACACTCATTCACACATTCTTTAACTAAAACACCTGTTCATCCATAGATGGGTCACTATACAAAATGGGGTTACCAATCTGTGACATACAAGTGGTTTTCAGAATATGATTCTTTTTTCTTGATAGTTTTATATTTAAAAGTTCTTGTGTGGAGGGTGCTAAAACAAGCATATTCCTTCAACACACCAATCAACAAATCAAAACCTCCGCTTTATTTTCCCACATTGGGCAGATTATGACAACAAACGTAACTTTGTTGCGAGTGTAACATTGTAGGACACCAAACTCACTCACCTGTCAACCCAAAAAAATCCCCAACTGCCTGGCGGATGTTGATCATGTGTTGCAGAAATAGTATGTCACATTATTTAACTTTTATGATCTACCCACCATGAAAAATGCAGCACCTTGTGTTTCTAACGTAACCGTAGAAATTTGGACACGAATGCAGTTCAAATAATTATGAAGCTACTGCTCTGTAATGGTCCATACAATGAGTTTGACAATTTTTCAACCACGTGTTGTTCTCCAGGACACAGCCTCTTAAACCAGGTCATAGTCTGTTCCAAAATATTTGCGACGTCTGTTGTGAGTGTAACTGCTCTGGACACCATGTGTTACATTAGCAACGAAGATTTTGTCATACGCTATTTCAGAAAATATTTTTTACACACGGACAACAAATTCAAAATACAGAAAACAACTATTGAACTGTTGTATGAAATGATTTAATTACAATTATATCGGGTATCTAACTCATATTGGACAAAAGTGCACAAATGACTTGGTCATGTCACATTCAGGGACTATTTAGTGTCCAACGATCTTAATTAATTCTCAGTCCTGAAATTTTTTTAATGACCTATTGACTTAACTCTGTGTTATGTATCAAATGACTGGTTACTTACCATGGATAAGAAATATTTTATTCATACTGAAGCACAAGATAGAATAATGAGTTTATATTTAAGATAACCATGCTGGTAACCCCTTTTTGTATAGTGACCCAAATAAATGTTTAGGAGCAGAATTATTATCCACAGTCTTTTCCTTAATATGGATTAAAATGTTTTTATTAAAGCATTATTTCATTGATTTAAAAATGTTAATGTTTGTTTAATTAGATTTATTGTTTAGAACCGGACACTAATGTTAAAGTAACAGATGAGATTCAAATTAGAATTGAAATAAAAAAGAAAAAGAAATAAAACTATGATGTCGACACAAAAGTTTTAAAAAAGTTTAAAGTTCAGAGAACAGAACAGAACAGAGACTTTTAGGACAGAACAGAGACTTTTAGGACAGAACAGAGACTTTTAGGACAGAACAGAGACTTTTAGGACAGAACAGAGACTTTTAGGACAGAACAGAGACTTTTAGGACAGAACAGAGACTTTTAGGACAGAACAGAGACTTTTAGGACAGAACGGGGACTTTTAGGACAGAACAGAGACTTTTGGGACAGAACAGAGACTTTTAGGACAGAACAGGGACTTTTAGGACAGAACAGGGACTTTTAGGACAGAACAGAGACTTTTAGGACAGAACAGGGACTTTTAGGACAGAACAGAGACTTTTAGGACAGAACAGGGACTTTTAGGACAGAACAGAGACTTTTAGGACAGAACAGAGACTTTTAGGACAGAACAGAGACTTTTAGGACAGAACAGGGACTTTTAGGACAGAACAGAGACTTTTAGGATAGAACAGAGACTTTTAGGACAGAACGGGGACTTTTAGGACAGAACAGAGACTTTTAGGACAGAACAGAGACTTTTAGGACAGAACAGAGACTTTTAGGACAGAATAGAGACTTTTAGGACAGAACAGAGACTTTTAGGACAGAACGGGGACTTTTAGGAGAGAACAGAGACTTTTAGGACAGAACAGGGACTTTTAGGACAGAACAGGGACTTTTAGGACAGAACAGGGACTTTTAGGACAGAACAGGGACTTTTAGGACAGAACAGAGACTTTTAGGATAGAACAGAGACTTTTAGGACAGAACAGGGACTTTTAGGACAGAACAGAGACTTTTAGGACAGAACAGAGACTTTTAGGACAGAACAGGGACTTTTAGGACAGAACAGAGACTTTTAGGATAGAACAGAGACTTTTAGGACAGAACAGAGACTTTTAGGACAGAACAGAGACTTTTAGGACAGAACAGAGACTTTTAGGACAGAACAGAGACTTTTAGGATAGAACAGAGACTTTTAGGACAGAACGGGGACTTTTAGGATAGAACAGAGACTTTTAGGACAGAACAGAGACTTTT
>CM035788.1:48967141-48979641 GCA_020466265.1 Siphamia tubifer | reverse complement strand
GACGTATCGACCCTCGTGGACCCTGAGGTCCTCCGTCAGTGGCCTCTTAACTGTCCCCACGAACCAAGACTGAGACCCACGGCGAGGCGGCATTTAGCCCCCGCCTGTGGTACATCCTGCCGGAGAACCTCAGGGCTGCAGAGACGATCGATGCTTTTAAAAGAAGGTTAAAAACTCACCTTTTTACTCTGGCTTTGAACTAACTTTAAAATTAGTTTTATGTGTTTTACTCTCTCAGTCTCTTACTTATATTTTAGGTTTTTACTGCATTTCTTAGCTTAAAACTTTTATGTTTTGACTCCAGTGTTTCCTCAGGGGGGTCCTCCACACTGGGGGTTGTATCTGGCCCGCTGCTGGGGGTACTGCCCGCGGGTCCCCTCGGCCGGGCTGGTTGGGGGGCTCTTCACCTTGGTGGGGGGGCTCTCCCAGTTTGTCGGCGTCGGGGGTCTGTGTGCCAGTGCCCCTAGTGGTCATGGCCTAGGGCCCCTCCCAGTGTGGAGGACCCCAGGATAGACGTTTCCGTGATGCTCAGCGCCAGGTCATGTCTCCTATATTTGAAACTGTGTGTGTGTGTGTGTGTGTGTGTGTGTGTATATGGGTAGGTGTGTTGATGTGTGTATGTGTGTTCTGTGAATATATGGTGGGAGGGATGGGTACTTGTTTTTAATGTTTTTAATGCTGTAAAGCACTTTGTGTTACATTTTTTGTGTGAAGAGTGCTATATAAATAAAGTTTGATTTGATTTGATATGTCAGTCGATTGTTTTGTTTTGGTGTTTTTCATTTGGTACTCAAATTTCCCACAAAATAAAATAATAAATAAAAGAAATTTAAAAATTCTGAAAAAAAATCCACTGAGGGTCATGGGTTTGTAATGGAGGATATTCCATAAGATATGGACCTGTTCAGATATTCAGATATTGAGATGTTCAGTTTGGAACCTTTAAGACACTTGCACTTTTAATTTAGAATTACTTTTATAAAAATATTTTCTATGTTTTCAGTGTAAATTCACACTTTATGTTGTTAAAATTGTTGATTAATCATTTACAAATCAATATTGTCTGTATAGACAACGATTAAAAAAGTGAACATATAAAACTGCGGTGTTCAATGCAATGCGGTGGGAAAATTTGGGTCCACCTAACTTTTGCGCTGGTGCACCTACTGTAAGAAAAAAAGTTAATCATACCAGTGCAAAGAGCCCGCCCTCTGACTCTATACTTCACTGTGATTGGTTGGCCATTTTCAGGGTAATCTAGCCAAAAATTACATTGACTGAATCTAGACTACTACTGCAGCACATTAGATTTACTGCTGCTAGGCGGGGGGGGTAGTGCTGCTATGCTATGCTATGCTAGGCTAGGCTAGGCTAGGCTATGCTAGGCTATACTAGGCTATGCTAGGCTATACTAGGCTAGGCTAGGCTAGCCAAAACCTGCAACAGTTCAAATTAAAAAAAGGAGAACTAGAAATTCACTCTAAGGGGTTGTTTACACCAGGACGATTGTGTCTAAATACGACAGCATATTTTATCAGAAGTGTCTTTCATTTACACGAAGGCGATGCCGTCAGGGTGTGAATACGGACAAATCTTCAGACTCCTTCCACAGTGTGACGTATTGAAGACACACTGGGTCACGTTTTCATCTAAATGTCAAAACACGCACATGTTCACGTTGCGTCTTTACGTCACATATGTTCACATCACATACATTTTCACGTTACATTCATACACTGAGCAGGTAAAAAACAAACATGTGGGACAACCTGTATCCCACAGATCTGCCAGCTGCACTAGCATTAGCATTAGCATTAGCACTAGCACTGTCAGCTCCAGTAAATATACAGGAGTTGTTTCAGTGATTGTACAGACATTACACACATACTATAACTGAACAGAGACGGGTGGACAATTACATACGTCAAAAACAGAAATGGACATAGCAGCCTGGCAGGACTATCCAATCGTATTTGTCCTACTGTTGCGTCTTTGTATAAACAAGGATTTCCTCCAGAATACGCTCGTCTAAATGTGGATGAAAAACTAAAGACGAGACAACACTTTTGCGTCTTCTGTTTTCATCATCTCTGTATAAATGTAGCCTAAGGACGCAGACCTCTGCTAAGGTGGACCCCCCCCCCCCCTCCCCACCACCACCAAAATCTAATTCTTTGTTGAGGTGGAGGTGCACATCAGTGTGTGTGTGTGTGTGTGTGTGTGTGTGGGGGGGGGGGTCATGGAAACACTTTTGATTTTCGAATAATATTCAAATAGTTTCTAGTGAATTCTGAAAAGTATTTTGGACCAGAAGTCACATGCTTAGTTCTTCGCTGCTTTTCCATGTTTGTTTGTTTGTTTGTTTGTTTGTGTTTTTGTGCATCTTCCTTCAGGCAGAGTCGTGACCATGAGACTGAACTGGAAATGTTTGGACAAGATGAGGTGTGTGAGGAAACGTTCCATGTTCCAGTTCCTGGGATTGTTGATCACCTTCCTGCTGTTCTTCAACCTTTACATGGACGATGGATATGTTCTGGTACATTTCACACCTTCACCACCACCTCCTGCGTCTGTTGATGTCCCACTTATTTTTCCATATAAACTTCCAGGAGGCGAAGAAGCGACAGTTGGGAGAGTCTGTGATGCATCCAGTCAACACTGAGCCATACGTCCACACATTCACTGATCTGTCCAACGTCTCCGGGACCATTAACGTCACGTACCGCTACCTGGCAGGATTTCCTTTGCCCCGTAAAAGTACGTACGTAAGCCAAAAAAAAGGTCAAACTAGAAAAGCACTCTGAGAGCACAGACCTCCGCCAAGGTAGACCCCCCCCCCCTCGGATCACCACCAAAATCTCATCATTTCCAGATCTCCCCATTACCAGCCTACCCTGAAAATGTAATAAAAATCTGTGTCCATAATTTCTTGAGTTATCTTGTACGCAAACTAACTAATGAACGCCAGCAAAAACATAACCTCCTTAATGGAGGTCATGAATAAATAGACTCAGATACTGTCTCTGGTTGAACTCGAGCTGCACCATATGTGACCCTCCACCACAAAACCAGTCACTTGGGTCAATAGTTTTGAATCAAAGTAAAAAAAAATTAAATCTATTCAATCATTTTAATAGTAACTTTGTTCCCATAATTAACCAATGTTGGGCGAGATTATTGTAATCACTGTGTGTGTGTGTGTGTGTGTGTCCACAGAGACATATCATGCTATAACTTAATGAATACTTGCGATATCGCCATGAAATTACATAGACATATACATATAGCTAATGCACATCAGATGCAATGATCCCCTTGAGTAAAGGTTAAAGGTCAAGATCACAATTAACTAAAATGTCAAAATGATGTGGAATGAAGATTTCTACAATTGTCATAATTGATGTTATCACCTACGAGATGTCTGGAGGTCAAAGGTGACATGTGATGTTTGTGTGTGTGTGTGTGTGTGTGTGTGTGTGTGTGTCAAACATAGACATATCACACTATAACTTAATCAATACTGGAAATATGATCATATTATCGCACTGACTCATATATACATATAACAAAATTATCTATTTAGCAGAAAGGTCAAAATTACATTAATATATGGCTCTAATTCTAGAATGGATAGTTCAGTTCAGTTGTGTTATTTTTATTTGACCAGTTCATCTTAAAAATAAATACAATTCAGAACAAAAGAAACAAAAGACAAACTAAGGATTTCAGAGTCACCACTAAAAAGGAGAAGGTTGATGTTGAGAGAACTTATAAAAATCTTACCCCTCATTTAGCAATTTTACATTTCAATAATAACACTTCTGTAAATGTCATTGACGTCACTCATTTAAATGTCCATCTTGACCATGTATCTGCTTTTAAACTGAACCTACTGCATTATTACAGGAAGTTCATTTTTGCATCATTCACATATTTTTATTTACACTTTATAGTTAAGGAAAAAAGAGAAAATGAAGAACTTCCTACCACATTTTTACATATATATATTTTGTTTATTTTGCCATAGAAACTTGAGATTTGCACAAAATAGAGGTGAGATTAGGAATTCTCTAAATACTTGTTTACATAGGAAATGGTCAAACTTTGGTGAGTGTGGTGACGCTTCTGACCAACTGTGTTTGTTTTCAGAGTTTCTGACCATCGGACTGTCTTCTGTCAAGAGGAAAAAGGGCAATTATCTTCTAGACACAATCAAATCAATCTTTGATCAGTCCAGTTATGAGGAACTTAAAGAGCTTGTGGTCGTGGTCCACCTGGCAGACTTTGACCTGGTCTGGTGTGAGAATCTGGTCCAGGAGATCAACAGGAAGTTTGGCCACCACGTGATCGCCGGACGCCTTCTGGTGATCCAGGCTCCGGAAGAGTACTACCCATCACTGGATGGCCTGAAGAGGAACTACAATGACCCAGAGGACCGGGTCCAGTTCCGCTCAAAGCAAAACGTGGACTACGCCTTCCTTCTGAACTTTTGCACCAACCTGTCTCATTTCTACATGATGTTGGAAGACGACGTACGTTGCTCCAGGAACTTCTTGACATCACTGAAGAAGGTGATCACCTCCAGAGAGGGATCCTACTGGGTGATGCTGGAGTTCTCCAAGCTGGGATATATTGGGAAGTTGTACCATTCCAGAGACCTGCCTCGTCTGGCTCACTTCCTGCTCATGTTCTACCAGGAGATGCCGTGCGACTGGCTCCTGATTCACTTCAGAGGTCTTCTGGCCCAGAAGGACGCAATCCGGTTCAAGCCGTCACTCTTCCAGCACACTGGCTACTACTCCTCATACAAAGGAGCCGAGAACAAGCTAAAGGACGATGACTTTGAGGAAGACTCAGTAGACATTCCAGACAATCCTCCAGCGACCCTTTACACAAACATTAACGTCTTCGAGAACTACGACGCCGCCAAGGCCTACAGCAGCATCACCGATGAATATTTCTGGGGAAAACCTCCGTGCACCGGAGACTTCTTTATCATAATTTTTCAGAAAAGGACCAAAATCAGCCGGATAAAGATTGTGACGGGGACGGAGGATCGGCAAACAGACGTCCTCCACCACGGAGCTCTAGAGGTTGGACAGAAGCTCACAGAGACCAAACAGGGAAGACAGTGCACATCTTACATCACATTAGGAGAGTTCAAAGGAGGCAGAATCGAAGTCAACAACGTGAACCATAAGATCGGGTTTTATATCGAATGTGTGCGAATAGTTGTCAGCGCTGGTCAGAAGGAGTGGATCATCATCAGAAGCGTTAGTTTGTGGACAACACAGACGTAACGCCACAAAAAAAAAGTGACACCATCATGTGGATCAATGCAGTGAACTTTTGAAGACATTTCGGACTCAACAGCTGCATCCCATTACTTCCACTTCCACTTGTTTGTAGAACTGCTTTGATTTCCTCCTTCCTTTATAGTTGGTTTTGCTAAACTAATAATCTGTATATAAAAACTTCCCATTTGACTGGTAAGTTTCCTTTTCTTCCTGTCCTCTAGCAAGTGGTGAACTGTGATGAAATACTTCTACTGCAATACTGGGCCTGTTTACATGAAGGGTTTTATTCCTGTTTAATTCCAAATAAAAGTTAATTCCTGGTGGAAGTGAAGCCAAAAAGCTGCTACACTAGCTGTGTTTCCATTATCCTTGGAAATTCACAAAATGTAAAATTTCGCAATAAAAAATGGAAATGGAAACGTCTTAACTTCGAAAAAACCCTCAAATATCGATAAAAAGTTCTCACGCTTTCATGAGGTGGTTTTTCAAACGTGTTAATATTCTAATACATCACAAAAGCGCAATAGAAACACTTTTTCCGCAATTATATGTCACAGGATGTGACGTACATGGTCACATAATCACTTCTCTGGGCGTGAAAATGGCAGCCGCAGTTACTGTAACCATAACAACCATTGGCTGCTGGGACACGGGAACTAAGGCCGCCATCTTGGAGTGGTGATCAGGGTGATTCCTACAGTCGACACAGTGAATGTTTAATTTTATTATCTGTTAGTGTTTGAATATTTAAGTAGTTTTTTGTTTTTTACGGATAAATATATTCTCTGTTCTGTAAAGTGTCAAGTACAAGAAATGTGTGAAAAACACTACATACATTTATAATTTATTGTTGTTCAGTGTTGATCATATTTACACTTAATATTTCTACCTGACAATGTGGGGACCACATATATACACCCTTATAATGTTAACCAGCTGGTTTGTTTGACATGTTAGTGTCTTTAAAGAGTTCACCAGGGACTTTTACTGACGACAGAATTAGCCGATTCATTCTCTCTAACACTATCAGGGTGATGGAAAATCTGAAGCTCCGAAGGTGACAGCAGTGAAATCTGGTGGGATGATATTTCACCAGAGTTATGACACTCATGCATAGAACAACCGTCAATGGAAACAAATATACTTTCTCAAAATTTTAGGAATATTGCTATTGTTTTGCAAAAAACTGTAATGGAAATGCAGCTACTGGGATGGAACAGTGAGTGTACAGGCTGTTCTAAAGAGGCGCGAGTATCACAGGTAAGACCAAATGAGACACCATTTCATTTACTGTACACACTCCTTCTAGAATATTTCTAGAACAGAAGGGCCGTGTTAAAGGGGCTTATGTTTCATACAAGATGCCATTTAAAGGGACAGTTCAGTATTTTTCAGATGAATGTGTTTGTCATCAGTGTCTTTACTCTGGTGCACCCACACTGACTCCGCCCCTCTCTTCTGACTCCGCCCTTTTACTCTGGTGCACCCACACTGACTCCGCCCCTCTCTTCTGACTCCGCCCTTTTACTCTGGTGCACCCACAGTGTCCTGTGAGCCCAGTTCTGGTTCGGTTTTGGTCAAAATCAAAGTATATATATTGGAATATCCTGAAAAGGTGCTTGCATTTCTGTACGGTGGAATGTATATAGACAAATAGTATGCAAATCAATATATTGCAAGCTTTAATTTGTTTTGATTTTGCTGATTAGGATGTACAGCTTCAGAAAAGTCACTGTAAAGCAAAACTCAAATTTTATGAGTTTTTGAGTTTGAAGTTTTAATAAGATGTAAATCATAATCAGCAAAATTACAACAAATAAATGCTTGATATAGTATCTCACTTTGCATGTCTTGAGTCTATAGCCTAAATGTATTGGTTTCACCTTTTATGTTGAGTTACCTGAATAAGAAAGCTTTTACACGTTATTCTGGCTGTTAAGAATGAATTTTTTGAATCAAGAAGGTAGGCAGGGGAGCTAGTTTGACTGACAGGCTGTCTCTCCAATCCTAGCGCTTAAGGCGGAACTTTTCCCGGATTCCGCTACGATTTGCACAGTCGCGTCGGGGGTAAGTCACTGTGGGCGCACTAGAGTAAAATACTTTATCAAAATAAAGTTCTCATTTCTGTTGAAACTGTTAGCCATTAACGTAAAATGACAAAGTAACGTGCAATGAACTTAAAAATATACATATTTTGTGTTTCCTCTGTAGAGTTATTGAACACACATTGGTTTTTACGTTTATGGTTGGTATTATAAGACACACTAATAACTTTAAACTGTTTGGTATAAAATAAACTGGAAACAAATAATTGTCAATACGTAATATTTAGTGTAAAGTAAACATTTGTATTAAATATTACACCCGAACATCTATTTATCAGAGTTAAAGCTTGACAGAAGCATCATCTTCGTATCGTAAGGACACAAATTATTTACTTTGAAAATCCACACCGGAAGTGGGTTTGTTTACCGGATATGGGACGGATGTGATGACTGAAGCTGAAGCAGGAGTGAAGCTGAAGGTTCATTACATTAATATGTCTTTGTTTTATAGAAAAATGCTTTAAATCTGAAGTTTCCCCAAAGCTTCCGCCGTGGCGGTGCAGTGTTTTTCACAGGTGAGTCATTTCCACGGACGAGTGGACCTGTTTTTTCCGTAATAGAGTCACTGTTTCTGCTTGTTTTGCTAATGTGTGCTAACACAAGATAACTAACACAACTAGACAAATAAATAACACAAGATAACTAACACAACTAGACAAATAAATAACACAAGATAACTAACACAACTAGACAAATAAATAACACAAGGTAACTAAAAGTGTTTTTTTTTTTATATGTTATTGACTTTCACAAAAAACTACTAAAATATCAAGCCTTGGCGGAGGTCTGCTATCTCTGACTGACTTGTTTTATTCTTTGTTTGAGTGTGAAACTGCTAAAGTGTCAGTAGTTAAAGGTTTAAACTGGATGTAATGGAAGAAGATCCTGGTTCATGTTTGTTGGTTCCACTGCATGTGGACAGAATGTCACTATGAACTGCATTACACACTTATATAAAATACTCTTTATTATACAGCATTATGCTTCAGTATAGATGGTATTATTGTGCTGTAGTACAGACTGTGTCACCTCAGCTGTGAAAGTGTAAACAGTTAATGTTAACTCAGGTCATTTTAATAAATATGTTAAAGTTTGTTTCTGTTGGAACAGGTTCTGCCAACCTGAAGGGACTCAATGGATAATGGAAAAGCTAACCGTGTGTGTCGACCTCAGAGAATCAGCGAATCATCCAAGGTCAGTGTGTGTGTGTGTGTGTGTGTATGGGAGGGGGGTTAGTATTTGTAGAAATCTTTTAAAAATATAATTATTGGTATTTATGAACATCACATGACCTTACTCACATACCTGCATTTATTTCCGTGTTAAAATCTGATGTCATTGGGGTCAACAACCTGTAACATCCAAAGAGACATTTGAACCCGGGTTCTACGGCAGAGAAAACACCAGCAGCTGCTCATCATCTTTAAAAGTCTCAGTGAATGTCTCCCAAGCCTTAATTTTTTTGTTTGTACGTTTCCAGAGCTTCCACTCTCCTAACATATCATTAAAAATATTTTTTAATAACCCCTAATAAATATTTACAAAATAATAAATTAACTTAGTTAAAAAAATACTAAAATGAAGTACAAAAAATAAATAGATAAATAAATACATTTTTAATTTAATTCCAGTAGTTTTAGTTTTGGCTTTTTCTTTTTTTCTAAATCAGTTGCTTTTTGACACCTGTTTATTTCCATATATCAGATCCATGAACAAAACTCAGTTAAATCACAGTAAAAAACAGTATTGAAAATAAACCATCCTTTTAGAACGTGTCATCACTGATGAATCAGGGGTTAAAGAGTTAACTGGTTGAAGTCGGTCACAGAGAAAAGAAAACAGTTGCTTTGTTGGCTCACACACACACACACTCACTCTCACTCTCACACACACACACACACACACACACACACACACACACTCACTCACTCTCACACTCACTCTCACTCTCACACACACACACACACACACACACACACACTCACTCACTCTCACACTCACTCTCACTCTCACACACACACACTCACACTCACTCTCACACACACACACACACACACACACAGACACAGACACTCTCACACACACACACACACACACACACACAGACACAGACACTCTCTCACACACACACACACACTCACAGCCATTTATGCACCACAGCGCTTCAGTCACTTCACTTTTTAAACACCAGTCACACTGCGAGGTCGAGCGATGTTATGTTAAAAGCTCATTTTAAATTGTCAAACAGAGAAAACATCAGATGTTCCAGTAAATTCTGCTGCTAAATATGGTGTAAACAAACCTTAGTGACGTCCACCAGCCTGAGTCAGTTCTGCACAAACTGCTTTAGTCATAGTCCACCTGTCATGTCATTGTCAGTAGGTCTGTCAGATCATAACACAACTCATCCACTGTACTGTCAGGTTGTCATGGTAACAACCTGCTGTCCCAGTCTCTAGCTGCTAGTTCTAGAAGTTCTATTACCTCACGTCATCTTTGTGTTTAGTTTATGTTTTAAGCATGGGTGTAAAATTGTGTATGGACACTATGGACGTGTCCATACCAACATGTGAATGGGAAATTACACGACATTCGGGAAACAATAGGTTTATTTTTTCACCTCCTTAGTTCTGCTTCTCAAAGACAAAGGTGTGTCATTTGTAAGGACAGCCTCGCTATCTTTAGTGTTGCTATCGTCAATAAAAATTTTGACTAAATGTTGTCATTAATGTTAAATTAAATAACTTTAATTAAACATATATGTAATATAGATGATGAATAAAAACAAGACCAAATGTAAAGAAATAAAAAAGTCGCTAAAATGTCTCTTAGTTTTTCTTGACAAAAATTAAATGAGATGTTATTTCATCTCTTTTTGGCGCATTCTGCTTTTTTTATACAACTGTCGTGAGAAAGTCCTCAAATTATGTCCCCATGTACCACATAGATTAACTGAGCTCTGAGTTTGACACGAGGAGAACATGTAAACTTGGAATCGAACCCAGGACCTTCTGTCTGTGAAGCACCAGTGCTAACCACTGCACCATATTGTTTGTTATCAATGCAATTTGTAACAAAATTAATTTATACAGGTCGAACTTTAACAGACTGAAGAACAGCTTTTTACCCCCAGACATGACTCCACTTTGGAATCTCCACTTTCTTCATCCTCCTCCTCCTCCTCCTCACTGAATGTGACTGAATGTGTGTGGAATGGATGTATGTCTCCCTTCTTATATTTATTTTATAGGTCTAGTATTTTTATATTCGTAGTTTTTAAAAAATGTATATTATTATTATTGTTGATTGATGGAGGCTGAGACCGTAAACTTAATTTCCCATTGATAGGACATATAAAATGATTTGAATCTGAATCCTCTTCATCCTTACAGTGACTCTATCGACGTTGTTGTTCTTATCCAGTGTCTAATCTGGTTCAGTATCTGTCTGAGATGACGTCTACTTCCTCCTATTGTTCCAGGTGTTCCACTGGGCAGACCAGGCCGCTGAGGTTCTACAAGGTCTGAATGAGCAGCGGCAGCACAGTCAGTTCTGCGATGTGGTTCTGGTGGCAGATGAGCGGCGAGTCCCCGCCCACCGCGCCCTATTGGCCATCTCCAGCCCATACTTCAATGCTATGTTCACGCTGGGCATGAAGGAGGAATACCAGGCTGAGGTGTGTATGTGGAAGGATGTTAACTTACGACTGTTTGACCGATGGTTGACCGCTTCAACGTTGTACGGTCATAATTTTGTTGTTGGTGTTTAAAAAGTTAAGTGACTGAAGCATGTGTGTGCGTGCCCCAACAGAGAAAGTGTTTTATTTTCTCTGTGACTGATTTGAACCGGTTAATGAGGCTCAGTGATCTGACAAGATTTTTTTTTTTATATATATAAATTTCTGCATCCCTAATCCTGACCTTCCTCTGTGACCTGTATGAGCAGGTGGAGCTGGTGGGAATGTCCTACATCGGCCTGAAGACTGTCGTGGACTTCCTGTACAGCGGAGAGCTGCCATTGGACGGAGGAAACATCGACTTTGTACTTGAAGCAGCTCACCTTCTGCAGGTTAACAACTGTTTTTAATCTGACCCAATATTGGTTGAGTGAGATTATTGTAATGTGTGTGTGTGTGTGTGTGTGTGTCTCCACAGAGACATATGCTATAACTCAATGAATACTGTAGATAACACCATGAAATTACATGGACAAACACACACACACATATATATATATATATATATATATATATAGCTAATGCACATCAGATGCAATGATCCATTTGAGTAAAGGTCAAAGGTCAAGGTCACAATTAATTAAAAGTTCAAAATCACATTATGGGTTATAACTCAAGAACAGAGGGTCACAGAAGTTTCAGATTTGTATCAAATGATGCGGAATGAACATTTATACAATTCTCATAATTGGTGTTATCACCTACGACCAATAGTTTTTGAGATCTGTGGAGGTTAAAGGTGACATGTGGGAAAAATTAACTTGTGTAACAATGTTTGTGTCAAACATAGACATATCATGCGATAACTTAATCACTACTGGATATATTATCATAATATTACACACACTGACACATATATACATGTAACCAAATTAGGTCAAAGGTCAAGGTCACATTATTGGCTCTAATTCAAGAACAGTTTGTCATAGAAACTTGAGATCTGCACAAAATAGGGATGAGATTAGACATTCTCTGAATACTAGTTCTTAGGTGGGTACTATGGTGTGATTTTTGGGTAAAAATTTAACATATTCACAGGAAAGTAATATCCATACATATTTGGGATACACGTGCATCGTTGTTTGTAGTTGAGGATGAAATAAATATTTGCAAAGTCTAATATTTCTAAACTCTGTCCTCCATGTGCAGAGGAGCCAGCTGAGGTGGCATCGAGTGAGGATGACTCCTGGACGCCTCCCTAGGGAGGTGTTCCTTTTCCATTCATATCTATCTATTATTTAACAAATGTGTGTGTGTAGTGTGTCCTGTTTGTGTGTGGAACTCATAACACCTGCACAACTCCACCAATTTGGAGAGTGACTTTCCAGTCCAGTGTAAAGTTTCACACCATTATGACAAACA
>CM035788.1:48899641-48962141 GCA_020466265.1 Siphamia tubifer | reverse complement strand
TTGGTTTAATACTGACTTTATTATGACTTTTGATTTAAACCATATTTCGATGGTGGGATGAAAGATGAAAAAAAGGGAGGGGGTTCAGGGTGTAGTCTTATTTTAAATGAACAGAATGGTGGTGGGTGTTCAGGTATAAATGTGTGTCTTTCACCTCAGGTTCAACACGAGGGGGAGCAGGCGCTGCTTCAGGCCGCCCTGCAGTGGTTAAGCCACGCCCCTGACCGGACCGCCCACGCCCGCCAGCTTCTCCCTCACATCCGCTTCGCTCTGATGCCGGTGGGGGACCTGGTGGGCCGGGTTCTGCCGGCGTTGAGGGCGCTGCTGCCGGAGGAGGCCGGCGGCGAGGCCCTGGTGGAGGAGGCGCTGGAATACCACAGCAGAGCTAGTGCGCAGCCCCTCCTCCAAACAGGACGCACCTCACTGAGGGACGGGGTCGAGCGGCTGCTGCTGATTGGAGGAGAGGTACGCGTGTCATTGTCTCTATAGTCAGGGGAAAAAAAGTGAAGGTCATGGGTTTTAAATGTTGATGGAACCAAAATTTGTGACAAAATTTGTTGGGATGGAACTTCCTCATTTTTTTAACAAAGAATTAAGTCATGGTTTTGGTAAAATGTTTTTAGACGTCAAGAACAGAACCACATAATATGAACATAAAATAAACTACAAATATTTCCAAAATAAGTATTTTTTTCATTTCAGAAAATTAAATTAATTCTAGGTTGTATTTCTTTATCGTACTGAAAAGATAATTTTCTCAATAGTTCATTCAGTTCATAGTATTTAAAGGGACTTTGTACATAATACTGCACAGATATTTGTTATAATATATACTTTAACATTTACTGTTTTTCATACATTGTACATTTTCTGACCGTGTGTTTTATGACATGTGCTCATATTTGTTTTATTAAATATAATGTCTCTGCTGGACATAAAACATGTCCGTCCATTTTTGCTCATTTTTTCCTTTTTGTCATAAAATGCTTCTATTGGTCAGTCTTTGTCTGAATCCCATTTCACCCCCTAACCCTTCAAATGGAGCTATAAGGGGTAGGGCTATGAATTGGGACACCCCTTCAACACTCACCTACGTCATCCGTTCACTCCACCAGTTGTTACGGAACCAAAAACCACAGCTTTAACCACAACTAAACTAACATGTCTGCTGCTGTAGTTGTGTCGCATCGACAGATTACTCCACGTTTACATCAATAGTGATTTTTTTTCAAGTGCTTTTTATCAAACTTTATACAACAGTTATCACAACTTAAAAACAGTTAATTAAATATACTACACTTGTGTACTTCTTTCATAGATGCCACCATATTTAAATGAGTTTGTATTGTATTCTGGGAAATTTGTCGTATCCCTCCGTTTGGAGTCTGCCTGTGGAAAATCTCCATTTGAAGGGTATAAAGTCCTTAACCTGAACTGACACACCCCTACCCCTACATGTGGACGAACAAAACAGAGGTGAAGGGGTGGAATGGGATTCAGCCTTAATATTGTCTTGATGTTTAAAATATTTAACCAATGAAAAGTTTTGAAAGTGACTCATTAGGTTTTTTCCCACAGAGAAGTTCTCGGAACTTAGTTCTAGGAAATAAATAGTTCTTAGGGAACCTTCAGGTTTGCATTCTGACAGGGCAGTAGGACCCATGGGAGGGGCTAATGTGACACAATGATGTATTCTGGAAACACTAAATTCAACAGGACAGCGTTAATGGAACTATAGTTCCTATGCTGTGGGAAACTAAGAAAGTTTTTAGCAACTAAAGAAGTTAAAGGAACTACAAATGTTTCCTACAGTGGGAATGCGCAGATTCCTTTATTAGTGTTGTTTGGAACGCAGGCGGTGTCTTTTTGTAATGTCTTCTCTTGAACGTCCAGGTGTCTGAACGTGGGGAGGAGCTCAGCGCTAACGTCTGCCGGTTGGACGGGGAAACGGGAAACTGGGAAGTGGAGGCGGAGCTGCCGGCCCAGCGAAGCCACCACTGCCTGGCGGTTCTGGGGGGGTTCATATTCGCCGCTGGCGGAAGTTCGTCCAGGGACAACGGTGGCGACGCCGCCTGTAACTTGCTCTACAGATACGACCCCCGCCACAACCACTGGACACGGGTATGAGACGGACAGAGCTAACATGTTAAAGCCCACCCCCACCCAGAGGCAGTAACAGGGCTGTGGTTCTTACAGGGGGCGCCCATGAACCAGCGCAGGGTCGACTTCTACCTGGGGGCCGTGGGGGCGTGTCTGATCGCCGTGGGCGGGAGGAACGACACCGGAGCTTTATCGTCCGTGGAAATGTATTGTCCCACTGAGGATCGCTGGTCCTATGTAGCAGGACTCCCCAGGTAGGACCAGGATGGACACACGGACAACAGACTATAGTCCAAAATGTAGAGGTGGTCAAAGTACTAACATTCTGTAGTTGAAGGGACAGTTCAGTATTTTTTTAAAGGGACAGTTCAGTATTTTTAGATGAATGTTTGTCATCAGTGTCTTTACTCTGGTGCACCCACACTGACTTACCCCCCACACTGTCCTGTCCAGTTCTGGTCTGGTTTTGGTTAAAGCCAAAGTAGTCCTGGCAGGTTTCCTAGGGTCAACAAAATAAAAACAGTTTCTTCTCAAAACAGTATGTGTTGGAATGAGGGTAAAGTTTTTATTGTTGGTGTTTAAAGTCCACTGGCATTTTTAGCAGTACACAGTCAGGGAAATTTGCCAGAAAGTCATATAATAATAAATATTGGTTAATGTGTTTATGAACCCTGGATAAAAGTAGTTTGCTTAAGGTGCACAGCTATTAGCAGTGACAACGCTAATGCATTGATCACTATTGAGAGAAAGTAGCTCCAAACAATTACAAGGTGTGAGTTTTTGTTCTGTGACGGTTTTGTTATGTGAGTTTTTGTTCTGTGACGGTTTTGTTATGTAAATAAATCACTCGTACCAACACATACTGTTTTGAGAAGAAACAGGTTTTATTTTGTTGACCCCAGGACTACTTTGGCTTTGACCAAAACCGGACCAGAACTGGGCTCACAGGACACTGTCAGGGGTAAGTCAGTGTGGGTGCACCAGAGTAAAGACACTGATGACAAACACATTCATCTGAAAAATACTGAACTGTCCCTTTAAGTAGAAGTACAGCTACTGGTGTGAAAAGGTACTCTGGTAAAAGTACAAGTGTTGATTCAACTCCTTTACTGAAGTAAAAGTAAAAAAAATAAATAAATAAAAAATACAACCTCTCAATTGTAAGTAAGTAAAACTTCATTTTTGGATGAAATAATATTTATTTAAAGAAAAAAAACAGAAACATGCCAAAAATATCCAAAAATAAAGCCTTTAAAAGTGAGTTAGTGTAGATGATGTGTTTTATTGGGTCATGGTTCTGAGTTTAGTGGATATGGACAGAACATTTAGGAAAAATACTAAAGTCATAAATAGGACATTTAAAAAACATTAAAAAGCATAATTATCAGATTAAAAAAAATCTCAATTATGAGAAAAAAATTCAGAATTAAAATACAGATACTTGAAGCAATGTACTTCAAAGTACAGTAATGAAGTACTTTTACTTAGTTATTTCCCACCTCTGATCATAAGTGATACAAGGGTCAGTAAAGGGATAACGTACACAGATTAGCATGGGGCCTCAGTGGGTGGGGCTTCAGTGGGTGGAGCCTGTGTGGGCGTGGCCTGTATTAGTTTAACACGTGTTTAATCGTCTGCAGGTTTACCTACGGTCACGCTGGGACAGTCCACCGTGGCGTTGTCTACATATCAGGGGGTCACGACTACCAGATCGGTCCGTACCGCCGGGACTTCCTGAGTTATGACCCTTCTGGCGACCGCAGCGTGTGGGTGGAGCTTCCACCCATGTCCCTGGCTCGCGGCTGGCACTGCATGGCGTCGCTCGGCCAACTGATCTACACGATAGGAGGCAGCGACGACCACGAGGACACCACAGAGCGCTTTGACATCCTGCAGGTGGAGTCGTACGACCCCCGCACCACCCAGTGGAGCCGCGTGGCGCCGCTGCTGCTGCCCAACAGCGAGGCGGGGCTCGCCGTCTGGGCCGGGAGGATCTACGTTCTGGGGGGCTACAGCTGGGAGAGCATGGCGTTCTCCAGAGCCACGCAGGTGTACGACCCCGACCGCGGCGCCGCCTGGGCCAGGGGGCCGGACTTACCCAAGAGGATCGCGGGGGCGTCGGCCTGCGTGTGCGTCGTCAAACCCTCGCCATCGTTACCGCCTCAGGAGAGGAGGAAGAAGAAGGAAAGACCACCGCCCGTCTGACGACAAAATGCTTTAGCCTCGTCTGTCTGCACTTCCTGTTGGAGCTGGAATACTTCACTAAACCTTGACCTCTGACCTTACTGACCCTACTGACCTCTGACCCTAATGACCCCTGATCTTACTGAACCCCATCCCGACAGACTCCTGACCTTTGACCCTACTGACCTTTGACCCTACTGACCCTTGACCTAATTGATCCTACTGACCCCTGACCTTACTGACCTTTGACCCTACTGACCCCTGACCTTACTGACCTTTGATCCTATTGACCCTGCAGATCTGGAACAGTGGAACCCAATATGTATTTGAGCTGAACTATGAGTGGTGTTTAACCTGCAGAGGCTCCGCCCACAGAGGCTCCGCCCCCACAGCCTAGTGTATCATATGTACAGTTTTGTATTAATATCAGAATGTTATTAATATTTTGTTTTGAATTGTTTAAATTTTTTGTTCATCTTCAGCCGTAAACATAAACACAAAATTCTATCATAATGGTCATTTTGTTGTTGTTGTTTTGTTTTTTTTCAATCTTTTAAACGCCATGTTTTAAAATAAACTAACCATATTTTGATGCAAAAATATCTTTTCTCCCCCTGATATTTTTCATAGTAGATTAAGTCTATTTGTTTTGTTTTGTTATTCTTTGGGGGGGGTCTCTGAGTTTCCAAACTTGTGGTCCATGTTTACAGAATCCTGACCTAAAACAACCTGAGCTTTTAAAACATAAAGCATACGTGTGCATAATATACCGTATTTTTTGGACTATAAGTTGCATTTTTTGGGAGGAAAGTTAGTTGATCAAATCCAACACCAAGAACAAATATTTCATCTTCAAAGGCAATTTAAAATAAAAATAGAATAGAGGACAACAGTCTGTATAGGGTTAGGGTCTGTGTATATTTTAGTATTTTGATGTTCCGTTTATGCATGAGATTTAAAAAAACAAAAACTACTGGTTTATATGATTTTTGTTTTGAAGCAAAAAACCAACAATTGAATTATGCCACATTTTCCTTTAATTTTCCTTCCTCTTCTATTTTGGCCTGACGAAGAGTTTATAGATCTGAACTGTTGCCAATTTTCAGTTATTTTCGGTTTAATTCTTATATTTAAATGGACAAAACGTTTTAGCGAAAAAAATCGCGGATATTTTAGTTACATTTATTTAATTTAAAGTAGATAAAAACAGAGAGTAACTCGTGTGGATTAAACACAGAAGCCGAGGGTATGTGTGTGTGTATAAAATCTCAATAGACTTACACGAGGTTAGAACACATGGTTACAGATGTGGAAGTGTACTTACAGTACATGAACACACACTTTTAAATCTGAGGGAAAAATCACAGCATAAATCTTAATAACAATGATAACTATTGTCAACTAATAGTCATTTACAAGATCAATGATTAGCGGTTAGGATTATTGAGAGCGGGTCAGTTGGTAGATCGGGTCAGTTGGTAGATCGGGTCAGTTGGTAGAGCGGGTCAGTTGGTAGAGCAGGTCAGTTGGTAGATCGGGTCAGTTGGTAGATCGGGTCAGTTGGTAGATCGGGTCAGTTGGTAGAGTGGGTCAGTTGGTAGATCGGGTCAGTTGGTAGAGTGGGTCAGTTGGTAGAGCGGGTCAGTTGGTAGAGCGGGTCAGTTGGTAGAGCGGGTCAGTTGGGAGAATGGGTCAGTTGGTAGAGCGGGTCAGTTGGTAGAGCGGGTCAGTTGGTAGAGCGGGTCAGTTGGTAGATCGGGTCAGTTGGTAGAGTGGGTCAGTTGGTAGAGTGGGTCACCCAATGACCGAGAGGTTGGCGGTTCACTTCCCAGCTCTGGCTGTCCACATGTCGAAGTGTCCTTGGGCAAGACACTGAACCCTGACTTAGGCCCCCAGTAGGACTGACCTTTGACCTTAGAAACCTACTGGTGTATGAGTGTGTGTGTGAATGGGTGAATGTGAGGCTAATGTAAAGCGCTTTGAGCACCATGAAGGTGGAAAAGAACTACATAAATGCAGAACATTTAGCATATATTAAAGCCTATCTTTAGTGGACATCAGACTGTTATCCAGCAAAACTAGCCTCATATAAACCTAATTAGGGAGTTAGTTTAGTGGATTGTTCAGTAAGTAAAATTGTTGTTGACATCATTATTTTCAGGGTAGCATACTTAGTCTAAATTGGCTAATGCTAATATTTGCATAATATTATAGCAGTGACTTTTGTCCCTATTTAAGGCTTCGTCTCTGCTCATATGAACATTTTGTCAATAACTTAGTCTTTGAAAGTGTTTAGAGTTATATATGCATGTATTTTATAAATAATTCCCCACTCAAATGAAGATCCATTTCAAAAGTCATCTCCTTCAGAATATATATATATATATATATATATATATATATATATATATATATATATATATATATATATATATATATATATATATATATATATATATATATATATATATATATATATATATGTATATATATATATATATATATATATGTATATATATATATATATATATATGTATATATATATATATATATATATATAAGCTATGAAACATTCTTTTATGTCTTAAATGACACATATTCATTGATGGTAAGTTATACACATTACATACAAAAAAAAATAAAATGGCAGAAGGAGCCATAATGTCCAAGCTATTGAACATTTTATTATTCTTGGGTATTTTTTTGGCAGCCATCTTGGATTTTCCCTTTTTAAAATGACCTTAATGGACTGACATTTTTGGGCACCCCTTCTGATGCGGTTCATCCTACAGAGTATCTATACCAACTTTGCTGCTTCTATTCACCGCGTAAAGATTTGTCCCTTTTTTGTTGATAATTCCCAGTACTATACTAAAAGAACACCAAGAAATATGTACAATGAAATCTGAGTGTCATATTTCAGAACGTGGCAACGAAATCTGCAGCTGCGGACCATAGACCCCCCCCGTACCCGTACGTCCGTTTCAATCTAATTCCAATTGTTGGAAAATAGGTAGCCTAGGATCTAGACTGTCCCCAGTGGCCGCAAACTGCATTTGCTACGGGGAGAGTCTAGAAAGTCTAGGCGAATTTGTGGGCGGGATAACCGCTGTCTGTCAAGTTTTCTCTTTACACAACGCCACGCTATTGGATATATCAAACTTTTGCCATACCCGGTGGGCAAAACTCCGACAACGTCCCTTTTTTCCAAAAACAGCTTAAGTGCCGTTTTCTGCTCCTCTCGCAGGGAAAACTGTAATTTTAAATCACCTAGCGTTGCTGCCAAAGCCAGCTCCAATGGTTGTTCCTGGTGATGAGCCATGTTGTCTAGCAGCTAGCAACTAGTGTTACGGCAATGTGTGCTAGCTAGCAGCTACGCCTTCTTCTTCTCTTTGGTGTGCTAGCTGCTACGTCTCTGCGACTACAACATTACGTGTCGTATTTGTGTCGTCATGAGGCAGGGCGGGCTCCAATCCCACCCCTCGCGATTTGATTGGTCCGACCCATTTTGGATTTTCAGATCCTAGGCTGTCTAGTCTGTCTCCCCGTAGCAAATACCATTTGCGGCCACTGGGGACAGACTAGATCCTAGGCTAGAAAATAGGTGGAACGTCTGAAAATATGGTCACTACAGTTGTTGTGTTTTGTCTTTTTGGTCTGTATGGTACATGAGGAGAAACCTGTCCAGGGTCGTTCCTAGTACTGTAGCTAGAGACAGTTTTCAGCCAATCAGCTGCTGCTGCTGCTGCTGCTGCTGAGCATCTCATTGGATGAACTGTGCATGACTGCACCTGACAGTCATGTAAAGCGCTTTGAGCTCCATGAAGGTGGAAAAGTGCTGCAGAACATTTACATAGGAAGAGAGATAGAGGTCGGAAGTGTGTGAGGAGGTGGTCCAGTTTTTCTATAGTTTTTAAATGTGCAGCTTTTTTATAAGATCATTTCAACATTGACCCCAATAAAGTCTTAATAATAATAATAATAATAATAATTTCTAAAGGACACTTTCATTGATAAAGGACACAGAGGCAACTGCTCTAGCACCACCTAGTGTCTATCTGTGCCTACTGGTGTGTGTGAATGGGTGTGAATGGGTGAATGTGAAGTGCTCTGAGCTCCATGAAGAACAGAACATTTAACATGTGGCATCTGTTACAAACACAACCTGAAAAAAAACCCAACAGAAAGTGTGTTTTTTCAGCTGGGCTGTACATCAGTTACTGCAGTGAGTCAAAACTAAAGCTGCTTTTCATCCATTATCCACATATTGATTATGTGATTATTGGCTTTGAGTTGAGCATGAATGGAACAGTTACATCTGTGTTTGAGGGGAATGACAGAACATCAGTGCATTAATGTGTTTCTCTGTTAAGACATTAGGTGACTAATAAAATATTCTTTTGTGTTGTATTGATTAATGCCCATTCATTCATTCACTCATTCATTCACTCACACATTGCAAATAATATCTTTCTTTTGAGCAGTGATAACACTGCTCTGCAGTTATTTAGAAAGTATCTTCTTCAGACATTAAATGTACTAAATCTTTAGTAATTTAATAAGATGAATCATAAAACAAATAACTTTAATGCTACTTATCTTCTAGTTTTAATAGGGCTGTTAAAGTGAATGTAGATTAGTCCATCATCATCATCATCATCATTATTCTGATTAAACATTTTAACATAATTAAGTGAAACAGTTGTTTTTGTTGAAACTGTTGAAAAAATATATTGCATATAAATCTTTTTGCATATGTTTTAGATATATTATCACATGGTTTATGTTTTTAACCTGTATTGTAGAAGTCAGTTTTTCACAATCAATTACAGAGATATATGAACAGTCCCAAGCATCCCCTGTCCTTAGACCCTCCTCCTGTCCTTAGACCCTCCCCCTGTCCTTAGACCCTCCCTCTGTCCTTAGACCCTCCCCCTGTCCTTAGCCCCTCCTTCTGTCCTTAGCCCTTCCCTCTGTCCTTAGACCCTCCCCCTGTCCTTAGACCCTCCTTCTTGGCAAGAAAAAACTTCAAAACCCAGTGGGACAAAGAAGAACTCTTGAGGAGAACCACATTGAAGGACAGGTCCACTCCCATGGACATACAGACTATGAATGTCCAGGTGTGTTTTTCATTGACACTAAACTCTTAAACTAAAGTTCTAATCAACATCAGACGTACATGGTAGTAGGTAGAGGGTCCCTAAAGACAAACCCAAGTGTTTTTTCCCCCAAACCTCATCGGCGCCACCTAGTGTTCAAATGGTGAAGTAAAGGTTCTGCTAGTGTCAGTCCATCTATGTGTTTTAAGCCTGTATTTATAGATGTGACACTGAGGACAGACTGGGTTAGAACCCACAACCTCTGGATTCCCAATCTGATTATCAATCCACTGGACCACCAGAGGACTTCCTGTTAATCACCTGTTCAGGTAAAGCTTCAGATGAAACCTGTGACCTCTGACCTCCAGAACAGCTCCTCATCCACCTTCAGCTGAAGATGTTCCAGTGGTTCAAGACTCAACCTGTCGTCAAGGGTTAGGGTTCAGTTCCTGGAGAAGTCGTCTACAAGGAGGACTGCAGGTGTGTGTGTGTGTCTGTGCGTGTGTGTGTCTGTGTGTGTCTGTGTGTGTGTCTGTGTCTGTGTGTGTGTGTGTCTGTGTGTGTGTGAAAAAAAGTTTGTCCAACAATATATATTGATTACCTGATGGAAACATTGATTACTGTAAACTGAATGGTAGGTAGGTAGTAGGGGCTCCAAAAAGGGACATTTTGGACCATCTCTGTCCTGTGTTTAAGGTTAGGATGAAAATACAAACATCTATGACACCAACCATCAGAACATCACATAAACAATGTGACATCACAAGATCAGTCTGTTTTTATTTGACATTTTAAAAACATGTGCTCATCTGCACTTTATAAAAACTAACTTCGTAGCGAACGTTCCACAGAAGAACACGGTCTGGTCTTCATGCTGGTCCTGGATCTGCTGCTGGACTCAGTCAAATGGGTAGTATGGATGACATCTGACCCTGAACACAGAACCACAGTCAATGTTCTTTACTTCTATAGTTGTTCACAGCTCTTTACATTAACCTCACATTCACCCATTCACACACACACTCATTCACCAGTAGGTTTATAAGGTCAAAGGTCAGTCCTACTGGGAGACGAAGGGTTCAGTGTCTTTGTCCAAGGGTGTAATAATGATGTTGACATTAGTGAGGACATAATTTGATGACTTTTTTGTGAGACACAGCAAAAATAAATAACTAAGAATGGACCTAAAAAGACATGAAATAATGTCTCATTTTGTTTTGGTCGAAGTAAGAAACATTTGGCAACATTTTTATTTAAGCCACATTTCATCTTTTTTTTTTTTTTATTCGTCGTCTGTATTGTATTATATATTTCATTATAGTTATCGTCACAAGATCAACATTTACTTCTAGTCTCGTCTGGTTTTTGTCACATGATAAAGGTTTGTTGACGACAATATTTAGTCCTTATTTTCATTAAATAAACCAACATAATAAACAGTCAGAGCTGTTCCCACCTTTGACAGATGGAACTGAGGACGAGAAAAAAGACATTTTCTATTCCCCCAAATGTTGGGTTATTTCCTAGTCAAGATTGGAATGGACATTTCAGAAACACATTGGTATTAGAACCATACGCACACGCACTTCACAGCCATGGCTCAAGGACACTTCAACAGCCAGAGCGACAAACACCAACCACCAACCCTTCAGTGATTGGACGACCTGCTCGACCAATGAGCTACAGACGCCAACAGTGAACACACACTTTACACAGACACACACTTTACACAAACACACACTTTACACAAACACACACTTTACACAGACACACACTTTACACAAACACACACTTTACACACACTTTACACAAACACACACTTTACACAAACACAGCTGTTGTATTCTTACTCGTGTTGGCTGAACGCTCTCCCGCCTCGATCCAAACTCTTCAGCGCCACCATGTCGTCTTCAGTCAGACTGAAGTCAAAGATCTGCACAAAACACACAACTGGTGTTAAACAGCCTTCATTACTGCACTTTATACTCTTTACATTTATATAAATATATGTACTTTATACTCTTTACATTTATATAAATATATGTACTTTATACTCTTTACATTTATATAAATATATGTACTTTATACTCTTTACATTTATATAAATATATGTACTTTATACTCTTTACATTTATATAAATATATGTACTTTATACTCTTTACATTTATATAAATATATGTACTTTATACTCTTTACATTTATATAAATATATGTACTTTATACTCTTTACATTTATATAAATATATGTACTTTATACTCTTTACATTTATATAAATATTTGTACTTTATACTCTTTACATTTATATAAATATATGTACTTTATACTCTTTACATTTATATAAATATATGTACTTTATACTCTTTATATTTATATAAATATATGTACTTTATTACTCATTACTTTTTCAAAGTAAACAGTTGTGACATTTTGAAAATCAGTGTAAGACGGAAATTGTGACTTTTTATATGATAATTGTGAGTTTTTATGTCATTATTTTGACTAATTATCTCATATTTTTTACTTTTTATATCATAATTTTTATGATAATTCAGATTTTTTTATGTCATTATTGTGACTTTTTAATCTGACAAATTAGACGTTTTATCTCATAATTTTGACTTTTTATATGATACTTATGAGTTTTTATGTCATTATTGTGACTGTTTATCTCATAAATGTGATAATAATTTAGCATTTTTATCCCATATTTATGACTTTTAAAAAATCTCATAACGATGACATTTTATCTTAAGACGACTTTTAATACTTTTATTGTGAAAGGTTCTGGCTGATCAAAGGTGCTGTTGACGGACGTTTGTGTCACCTTTGTGTTTTCTAGGATGTGATGGGACTTGTCACTTTTGGGGATGACTGAAACCCTCTGCTGCACGTGGTACCTGAGCAGGACCTGCACACACACACACACACACACACACACACACACACACACACACACACACACACACACACACACAGCTTTACTGTCACAGGGCAGAACAAACCAAAATGCATTTCATACAGTTCCTCTAAAAATAACTGCAGCTCAACAGCGCCACCACTGTTTGGTAATTACAAGTACCAGAACAGATAAACTACAACAAAAACTATAGACAGACACAGTATATGATGGTTCATGAAGGACGAGGGTTACACACACACACACACACACACACACACATTTACAAGTGAGAATCACGCAGCCATTGGGTAGTGAGTGTAAACCAATAAAAATAAAACAAAAACAAATATTGAATAAAACAGGTATTTTAAAAATTTAATAAATAAACAGAATATTAATAAAAAATATTAATAATAATAATAATAATAATAATAATACATAAATAATGGAAAATAAAATCAAATAAATAAACAATTTTAAAAAATAAAGTTTGTAAACACATATTTTCCTTGAATACAATTAAATAATAAAAAAAAACATTTTAAAATTAAATCACATTTTAAAAATAAAAATACACAAAATTAAATACTTTTTAAAAAAAGGAAACATATTTTTTCATAAAATAAAACATTAAACTATAGTAAAAATTTAAAAATAAAATAAATTAATAATAATAAATAAAAAATTAAAAATAAATAATATAAAAAAATACATTAAAAAAATTAATAAATAATGTATTTATAGGGCCACATCATTTCTATTTTACTAGTGGGGACCTTTATTATATAGTTAACCTCATAGTGTCAGAGGTCCCCATGGTGTGACTGTGTAAACATATCAATGTCCCCATAAAGATAGGAATACAAACACACGTATGTCTGACCTGTGCAGGGCTGCGGTGGTGTTTCTTGGCCACACCTCCTACCACTGGGTCGTCCAACAACATACGAGGATCTGTGTCAGCGCCGTCCCTGACCCAGGAACATGAATACACCATTAGCATTGTTAAGTGTGTTAGCTTCATTAGCCAAGTCATATTTAATGACACCATAAATAATTAAAACGGAGTTTTACACTATGTACTGTATGTATTAATTAAAATATGTAAGTAAGTATTAATTAAAATATATGAGAGACCGTATAGGCCAAAAATATCAGCTACTCTCTGTCACACACGATCAAACTCTATATATATACTGTATATATATATATATATATATATATATATATATATATATATGATTTAATGTTAATTATATGTATGTACTAACAATCATCTAAAACATGAACTAAACAGATTTTTACTTTAATTCCAGTATAAATGTATGAAGGTTCCAGAGCAGAGTTTATATAAGTGTTACTAGTTCTATTAAATAATACTTTATTAAATGGTACTTTATAAATAGTACTTTATTAAATGGTACTTTATAAATAGTACTTTATTAAATGGTACTTACGGCTTCAGGGCTCTTGCAGGTGAACCAAAGGGGCTGTAGGCCGTCAGGACGATGTTCTTGGATTTACAGAAGTCGATCATGTCTGTCTGAACCAGGTATGGATGAAGCTCCACCTGCAAAGTACTGCACAAGTTAGTACAAGTACACAGAATGTACTCAGGATAGTACTGCCCAGATATTAAAAGTACACACATTCCATTCAGGATAGTACTGCCCAGATAGTACAAGTACACACATTCCACTCAGGATAGTACTGCCCAGATAGTACAAGTACGCACATTCCACTCAGGATAGTACTGCCCAGATATTAAAAGTACACACATTCCATTCAGGATAGTACTGCCCAGACAGTACAAGTACGCACATTCTACTCTGGATAGTACTGCCTAGATAGTACAAGTACACACATTCTACTCAGGATAGTACTGCCCAGATAGTACAAGTACGCACATTCTACTCAGGATAGTACTGCCCAGATAGTAAAAGTACGCACATTCCACTCAGGATAGTACTGCCCAGATAGTACAAGTACACACATTCCACTCAGGATAGTACTGCCCAGATAGTACAAGTACACACATTCCACTCAGGATAGTACTGCCCAGGTAGTACAAGTACACACATTCTACTCAGGATAGTACAGCCTAGATAGTACAAGTACACACATTCTACTCAGGAAAGTACTGCCCAGATAGTACAAGTACACACATTCCACTCAGGATAGTACTGCCCAGGTAGTACAAGTACACACATTCTACTCAGGATAGTACAACCTAGATAGTACAAGTACACACATTCTACTCAGGAAAGTACTGCCCAGACAGTACAAGTACGCACATTGTACTCTGTAGGCAGTACACAGTAGTCTTCTGCTAGAATCATTTATGTTCAGGTTCCACATTCAGACCAGTCACCCACTGTCCTTAGATGCCTCTGTTGCCATGGTTACCTGGTTGACAGCAGGGGGGACTCTACACAAGGACAGAAGTCTTTCCAGCTGTAAAATACTGAAGTTGGAAACTCCGATGCTTTTGACTTTTCCAGAGGCTTGTAAGGCTTCCATCCCCTACAGACAAACACCAGTCACATGTTCATGAGGTTTATAAGGAGGTGATGAAATAAAATAACAAAATAACACAATAAATATCATTCATTTTTTACAAAATGAACAAAAATAATCACAAAATGAATAAAATAAACAAATGACCAAAATTAGACAAATAATCCACAGCTTTAACAAAATAATCAGGACTTTAAGGCATTAGAAATATTTAACCTTGAAAAACAACAGAGATTCTTATTATTATTTATTATATATTTCATTTTCAAAGCTATTTTTATTCAGCAATTTTTAGTTCTTTTTTAAATGTAATATAATTTTACATATATATATATATATATATATATATATATATATATATATATATATATATATATATATATATATATATATATAAACACATGTATATGTATGTTTACAGTCACTACCTAATGGTTCTCATGAGACAAGGAAATGAGTAAGTGTGTGTGTGTGTGTGTGTGTGTGTGTGTGTTTGTGTGTATACATATACATATATACCAGTGATGCGAGGGTCAATGTATAAACCAACCATTTTTTAACTAACCCGCCCACAACTCAGACCACAAGAAATATATTTGAGAAGGACAAACCTGACCTGGACCCACATTTTTAAAAACTAGTGAATGGTCTTTATGATCACATGACCTTTGACCTTACTCACATACCTGAAAATCACATGACCTTTGACCTTTCTAACATACCTGAACATCTCATGACCTTTGACCCTACTCACATACCTGAACATCACATGACCTTTGACCTTTCTCACATATCTGCATTTATTTCTGTTTAAATTCCATGTCATTGTTTGTAAGTTAATATGTTTATAAATATGTTTGTTCTGCTTCATCATTTAAAAGTTATCAACGCTAACGCAGCATCTAAACCAGGGGTCGACAACCTGTAACACCCAAAGAAACATTTGAACCTGGTTTCCATGGAAACGAAAACACTGGGAGCCGCTCATCATCTTTAAAAATCTCAGCCAATGTGTCCAAAACCTTAGTGTTTTTGTTTGGATGTTTCCGGAGCTTCCACTCTAACAACTTTATTTCCTTTCTCGCTTCCTCCATACTGTAGGAAACTGACCACGATGGACGACACCTTCACCAACATTCACTGAATAAAGTATATTTACCAGGTTATTTTAATGTTTATATAAAACAACCCGACCAATTGCTACCCCAATATCCTTAAAAATATTTTTCAATGACTAACAACTGTGGGGGCCTGCGCTCTTCAGATCAGCCCACACATCACTGATATATACATATACTTATATATTTATTCTTACCCTCCATACATCGACATAATCTATGTCCGAGGTTAGAATCTGTCCGTCTTTCCTGGGAAAAAGTTCATCACCCACTTTCTATAGAAGGAAAAACAGTCAGTAAACTGCAGTCAGTACACACTCTGTACATGTACATGTTAAAACAGTCAGTAAAGTGCCTTTTATGACAGGTTTTACATCAGTATATACTTTTATTTTCTAGTCTAATATTATATTCGTAGTATATTATTATAATAGATATATTCTAGTATATTATTATAATAGTTATATTCTAGTATATTATTATAATAGTTATATTCTAGTATATTATTATAATAGATATATTCTGTTGATATTATGTTAATAATCATATTCTAGTATATTACTACAGTATACAGTTGTTATATTGTGGTGTTGTCTGTTCTGTGGAACCTGGAGGCTGATGGGGAAGTGTATGAGGTACAGGTCCAGGTAGTCCAGTTGGAGTTCCTTCAGAGACTGGTTTAGACACACAGGGATGTCCCCAGGTGCATGATGGGTACACCACAACTAAAGCAAAAATGCAGTTCAAATCAGAATCAGTGTAGTTCAGAGACCATACTCACACATTCATAATTAAACACTTATTGTGACGCACAGGACACATATACATATTTTATATATACGTTTATGTACTTTATTGTATTTATACTCACCTTACTGACCATGAACATATCCTGGCGCCTAATCACCCCCCGTTTTATCATGGACTGCAGCGCCTTCCCAATGTCCACCTCGTTCTTATAGGTGTGGGCGGAGTCTATGTGACGGTATCCGGCGGCAATGGCTGCCTCCACCGCACCCTGCATGGACGTCCGGGGAAGATGGGACGGCTGCAGGGGACATAAAGGAGTGAATTAAAGCATTAACCCTTTCACTCCTGACCAGGGATGGACTGGGACAACCACAACCCGTTTACCTCCACGAAGGAGGTGATGTTTTACTGTTTGTTTTTCTGTCTGTCTGTTTTGTTTGTTTGTTTGATTGTCAGCAAGATAAGTTAAAAAGTTATGGATGGATTTTGATGAAACTTTCAGAGATGATTGATAATGCGTCAAGGAAGAAACCATTATGTGTTGAGCTATAAAGGTCAAAGGTCAAGGTCACAGTGAAGGTCAACAGCTAAGACACGTAAATGGTGATATCTCAGAATCCAGACCAAATAGTATCTGGTGTTTTTTTTTCCATTCACTTCATCTGACGTTCTGACATCAGATGAGATAACACCGATAGCCTCCATGATGTCACGTAAAGACGCCATATGAGGTCAAGTCAATATTATATTTGCAAAATATATGACCTTTACCTTTTTTTTTTAAATCAGATTTTTATTGGGTTTTGCAGAAGAGAACATATATCACATGTCCATACAACAAATCTAATCAGGGGTTGGTTGCACATTCCACCTTTTTTAATATAAAACTAAACAAAATATAACAACAAATCAAATTATATAATAACATATTGGTTATAGAAATATGGTATACCTTAAGTAATATAGCATTACTTGTATGATCCAATTCATCGTATAAAACAAGAAATGTTTAGATAGGTTGAACTTTTGAAAGTGTAATACACAAAAAGGTCAATAGATGGCGATATCTGATCTATTGGCAGGAGGTCACATTACTTTTTAGACATAGCAGTCATTTCATTCAGCCTGGTTACTTAAATCTATGTATGAATACACATTTATATTGACTTCTCTCACTCAGTCACGGGTTGTTATAGTTATCCAGTGTGCTAACCTAAACTATTACCTATCAACATCCTCTAAATCGTATAATCTAGATGGAGAAAATACACTAACGTAATTAATTATGCATGTCAATTTGATTCAGATACCCTACTAATATGAAAGTGTAATGTGTAGTGTACGTTTTACCTGAAACAACTGTTGCTCCATACATGCTGCCCATTGAAATACATTGAGCAGCAGTTAATTGTTGCTAACAGTTAACTTTTGCTAACTTCCGGGAACTTTTGAGATGCTCCATGTTCCGCCATTGCTGTAAAAAACTGAATCACTGCAGTAAACGCAGACCTGTCTCTCCAGGCCTCTAGCTCCACTGAGTGACGTAATTGGTCTGCCCTCATCTCATTGGTCCAGCACACATCAATCATGACCAATGGGCCGAGCTACCAGTCTATGCACCAATCGGAGCGCGGCTATACCGCTCTCCGTCTATAGCGATATGTTAAATTATTATTATATTTCACGTTGTTAAAAAAAGAAAAAAAAACGTTAGTCAGCAGGCCACCGGGTAAATTCCCCGTATGCCTTATTATCAATCCAGCGGTGCTCCTGACACATAGACATATATATAAGTCGGCGCCTCATAGGCTGTGAGAGGTGTCCCTACAGCGCCGCCATCTTGAAACGGGGCAGCAGAGGTACCGGTGCATAGACATCTCCGAAGGAAAGAGGTAAGACTGAATGTCAAAGTGGAATTATTCGCTGAAATTGTAACCGATTGTCAAACTGTTTGATTAAAAAAAAACGTCACACGCGTAGCTACTATACAAGGTGCTTGGATATTTTTTACAATGCTGATTTTGCTACTTAACACTTAAACAACACACTCTCTCCCTCTGAGATTATCCCTGTGATAATAGTAGTAGTAGTAGTAATAAATATTATATATATATATATATATATATATATATATATATATATATATATATATAATCCACTAGTGTTACTGGTGGATACTAGTGTTGCTGGTGGACGCTAGTGTTACTAGTAGATGCTAGAAGGCTCAGGATAACAGTATCATCAGAGAACTTTACTGATTTGGTTCTGAGCTAACACAGTCATTTGTGTAAAATGTAAACAGAAAAGGTGAGTTGACACACCCTTGGGGGATGCCAGTACTGCTAACAGCTATATCTGAGAAGGAAGAATTAATGCACTTAAAAGCTGTTCGCTCATTTACGTACAATCAGCTTCCTGAGTGTTTCAAAGTAAAGTCAAATTATGACATTTTACAGTGTATTAACAGTTGAAACATGTTTGTATTGGGAACAAAGTCAGATTAAAGTTGATACCTTCCATGTTCCCAGACCCAACAGTGGCATGTGTCTGCCATCATTCAGTTCAATAGTCCTTTGGTCCACCTGGGAGTCCAGGTCCTCCGTCATTTGCATGAAGCGCTGTAGATCCCAGTGAAGCCTCAGCTGCAGTAACTATTACACCCGGGTTTTATCTTCCTCTTTTTCTTCTTTGCTGAGTCAACGTCCTTCCTCTGTCACTCTGTCATGTCCATTGTCTCTGTGCTTTTCTATCTCATGTGTGTTTCCTCTGTTTCACTTCTGCTTCTTTTGCTTCGTCCTTATCAACATATGGACCAAAGTTAATAATTGGACACAAGCTACTTGACTGTAACAGGTGGATATGTGTGTGTGTGTGTGTGTGTGTGTTCAGGCAGTAGGTGAGGAGGAGCCTGGTGTAAAGGTCATAGTGTTCATAAGGGCAGTAAACACACACACACACACACAGTTTTCCGTGTCTCATGAGGACCAAGTTTATTATCATCACTTGTAGGTAAAGTAGACAATGTGTCGTGACCTCTGCTTCAGTGACCTTTCCCCCAGTGCTCTTCACACTCACCTGGCCCCGCACTGCGCAGCTGCAAGCCGTTCCTCATCTGCGACTATAAAAGCAGTGAGGCTTGCAGTTGCCAGTGGGGGACCATTCAATAATGTTACCTCCATAACCTGGTCACTTCACCAGCTCACCAGTCACCATTCATCATCACCACGGACTCTGGCTGATTTACTCCCAGGTTTTGCTTAGTGTTGTTTTAGTTTGTCTTAGTCTATGTCTTGATTTGGTTCTGTTTGTCATTAAATCTGTTCTCCCTTCAGCACTGTGCATCGGAGTCCTCTCCCTACTCACCCACTCATGACACATTGGGTAGTGAGTATAAACATATCTTCCTTTTTTCTTTTTCTTATTTCTTTTTTTTTTTTGATCAAATTTTTTTTTTAATAAAAATCAAATTAAAAATACATAAATATTTCTTAAAGGGGTCATTCCATGGTTATCTCATTAATATTGCTGTGTTCTCCATTGTTATTGAATGCATTTTGCATTGGTTCTATTTAAAGGTGTCATTCAGCTGAAAACCACTTTTCCACTTTTCTCCTTTTGGAATCTGATGGGTCACCCACAGTTACCAACACATGCTGTGTTTGCTGCGTGGTGCGTCTCCTCCACTGGATGGATTTACCATCATTTATAGAAAACAACAGAGAAACCAGACACTACACGTCCACTACATGTCACCAGGACATTAGTGTCATTCATGTGGGTTGAAGCCCCTCCCCATTGCAGTGAGTCAGAAGTAGCATTAGCACTAGCGTCTACAAGAGAAGAATGCGCCACAGTAGCTGCTGCACAAACTGGAAAAAATGGTGGATTAAACTGGTACATGTGTCTCTATGGAAATAAAGTGTTTTATTTCTACAATAAAACAGCATGAAACCTAGCTGAATGTTACTCTGGGATGGTAAACGCACACAGAGCCAGAGGGGAGGGGGGAGTTTATATACACAGTGGTACTTCTACTTACAAAAGACCCAGCTAACAGATAATCCAAGTAATAAAAAACCTTTACCTCAATTTTTTATCTCTGAATATGAAAGAAAATTCTATTTATGAAAGGAAACTGAAACCCCCAAGACATAAATACAGTACTGTATATTTAACAATTTTGACTTTTTATTTCACAATTTTAACATTTTATCTCACAATTTGGACTATTTCGCTTAAAATGGTGCATTTATTATCTCATATTTATAACTTTTTTTAAATCTCATGATGACTTTTTTATCTCAATTGGGACTTCTTTTTCTTTTTCTGAATCTCTTGCCCATATCCACAAAAATGATCAAACACATTATAGATACAGTAACTCACTTTTAAAGTCTTTATAGTTTGAAACTTCTTAGATTTTTCCTGGTAAAATAAGTATTGTGTTCATGGCAAAAGCAGAATCTTTTACATTTTACTTTAATACAATTGAGAAGTTGTACTTTTTTACTTTTACTTAAGTAGAGGAGATGAATCAGTACTTGTACTTTTACCAGAGTATTTTTTCACAGTAGCTGTACTCCTACTTAAGTAAAGAATGTGAGTGGGTACTACTTGATACGGTGCAAAGGTAAACATAGAATGGTCAATATTTGGTCAACTTCGACCTTGGGCGCTGACCATGAAGGTCAAGTCTTTATGGGGCGGCCATGGCTTAGTTGGTAGTGTGGGTCGTCCAGTAACCGAAGGGTTGGTGGTTCAAATCTCACTCTGTCCTAGTCTGTCTGTTGTGTCCTTGGGCAAAGACACTTCACCCTCCTGCCTCCAGTGTCACTCAAATATGGTGTATGAATGTTTACTGGTCAGAGGGACCATAGGCACAAAATGGCTGCCACGCTTCTGTCAGTCTGCCCCAGGACAACTGTGGATACATATTAGGGCTAGGCAATTTATTGAGATTTGCGATATCTCGAGATGGTTTATGAAATTGAGAAAGAATTTGGCATATCTAATATCTTGACATAATGCTCTAAATGAATAAGATTTGGCCACTTTGCTTCCTTCATTGTGCAGCTGTCTGCCCCACCTCCTTCTTGTGTTCCCCCTCCCCTCACATGGAAGTGGTGTGTGTGCACTGTTAACTTCTGTGTGGGCCACCTCATGGCGGGCGCGCATAGAAAGGCTGTGTGATACAATTCGTCCCACAGAAAAGAACGGCTTCATTATATGGCAATATTTAGGATTTTTTTTGGTCTGCATTTGTTCTCATTGTTTAACACCACAAACAGGGTGTCAACATTGTTTGAGATCAATATTTCGGATTTAAACTGTCAGATAAGGAGCAGAAAGACGTATTTTGCAGAGAATGCAAGAAACTGGTGCCACCCGAATCCTCCAGCACGACGAACATCTTCAACCATTTACACACAGGTGACAACTCCCCCGTTTTTTCCGGGACTCCGGTATTTCAGACCCATTTCCTGCCCACTCCCGTTTTGTAACTTCTTCCAGTAATCTCCTATAATTTATCAGGTCTGAACGTCAAAAACTACATCTGCAGACCTATCATTTGGCTGATGTTCTTCAGTTGACACAGATCATGTATGGAACAAATACACGTTATTTGTTGACTATTTGACAACTGGATGCGTAGTTGATCTGTGCACAGGTTGAAACTTCCCCCTGGACATTATCACACACACACACATGCCAAGGATGGCAGCTCAGGTTTAATGTCAAAAAGCACAAAATATTAAAATCCAGCCATGGTATAGATCTCTCAGCCTGTGTGTGTGTGATTAAAGTGAAAACGAATAAAGTTAATGTGAATGCAACATGAAAAATGCTGACTGAGAATAGTGTGCCAAGTTAAATCAAATACACACACACACACACAAATATAAAATGTACTACAGTCACAAAACACCAGAATTCATGGATTTAGGATCTGTTAATCTATATTTAAGACAACTGAATGTGTGTCTTTTATCTTAAATGTTAAATAAACACTTCAACTGCCTACCCTCAGATTTTATGTTTGTAATTAAAATAAAGCAATATTTCTTTGGTTCCTTCCTTGGTTTGATGATGTTAAAATGGTGCACAAGCACTTTCTTACTAGTACCCGTCTACCTCTATGCACTTGGGTGCCTTCCTGTTTGCACTTCAATAAAAAAATCTTGCTCAATTTGACACATTTGTTAAGTTTTTTTAGTGCATAGATATCGACATATATATATCTCGAGATATAGCAAAAACATATCACCCAGCCCTAATACATATGTAGTTTATCACAACCAGAGGGAGCATGTGAGAGTGAATGAATAATGGGTGATTAATGTGAAGCGCTTTGAGTGACCAAAAAAACACTTTATAAATCCATTCCATTAAGTCTTTTTCAGTCTAATATTCAGTGTGATGAACCTTATATCAAATCTATATTTACCCAAGACATTTGAAGTCAATCACATTAAAACTGTTGAAATACTGGAGACTGAGCATTTTTAAAAATATTTTGGATTTGGTTCAGTACAACAGACTAACACATTATCAACCCTGTCCCCATAAAGACAGGAATACAAGGACACACATGAAAACTCTACTGTCATGTCTACACTTCAACACTAGATGGTAATATTATACCATTGTCACAGAAACACTAATGCAGTGGTTTTAAATCTTTGGTGTTGGGATCCCACATGGGGTCACCTGGAATTGAAACGTTGAAATTTCTTGTAACTGACAAAAGTAAAAAGTTACTAATGAAAAAAAACAAACAAACAAAAAAAATATATATATGGTGACTTGACAGACACAACATATGTGACCCGCCACCACGAAACCAGGCATAAGTCGCGCTGAGCCGTTCAGAGCTACAGCCAAATTTAGGCTGGAAGGTTATTTGTTATTTGTGTTTACACCTTATCAAAAAACGGTACCTTAACACCTCTATGTTCACTTCCTGTGGTCATTACATTGAAATCGAGTCAATAAAGGTGTTTATTGAGTCAATTATTTAAGCGGTGACAAAAGTTTAAGGATTGCGGAGCAAAGACAAAGACGACTTCCACCTCTTTTCGCCGAACAAACCGATCTCCGTTCCGTGAGTAAACATCCAAGTGTTCGGTACGAGGAAAAAGCTTATATTGAATGCTCTTGTCCAATGGCGTAAGCCAAATGATTATAATACGTCACACTTCTGTCCTATTATTATAATATATAAAACTTCTGTGACATGTCCATCAGAGTGTCCTTTAACATCTGTGAATATTTTTTGTCAATCGGATACGAATTATTATACTTTGCTAAAGACTTCCTACCCCAAAACAGTCCATAACTTTAACGGACAATATCTAAAAATATGCAAATTGCACAATAGGTCCAACTGTGGATATTAAAATGACCATAACTTTGGTTCTACTTGTGATAGAAACATCATTTTTTCACCATCTTAAACCTTAGTTTCCACTCTACCAATCTACACAGATAACTCAGTTTTGATTTCCAGACACTTATGCCTGGTTTCGTGGTGGTGGGTCACATATGAGTGTGACACTGAAGCACAGAGGTACTGTTGATCTGGCAAATGTTCCCTGTGGTCAGTTTTTGATTTATGTGGGTTTAGTTTTTTCTTTACACGTATTTTCAGTTGTTTAGAACTTATGTGAAAAAAACTAATAGAAATAAAGTTGAAAAAAGCAATAACTATGAAGTAAAATGCAGTAACTGGGTGGTTTTTAAACTGTGTATAAATGACAGGTTAAAGTAGGTTAGGGTTAAAATTGCACTTGTTTTGTTTTTCTTAAGAAATGACATTTTTTCAGGTTATTTACATGTTATTGTTTCGTTTGTAAATGGAAATATTTTCATGTAACTTTTTTCCAATAAAGCAGAGATAAATGTTAAATGTTATATTTTACTGGTCAGACCGACTTTAGATCATATTAGTTTTGTAGGAACCAGAACTAAACTGGTTTTGACATCGTTCATTAACATCTTCAGTGTATTTATTTTAGGTTTTGTACATATGATTGGAACCACTGTGTGAAGGGCTCTAAGCATAAACGCAACCTGGACACTAGAGGTCAGTGCAATTTCCAGTCTTGCTCCCGCAAAGAATTATGATTTTCAGTTCCGTTTCCACCTGCAGGATTCAGACATGAGTTGAAATGTGGTGTACGGAAGACTGCTTGCCCGGCGTCGCTCGGTGGCGATTGATTGAGACTCAGGTCAGCTCATGGATGGCGTGAGGCCGGTAACAGCCAGGGTCCGGTCTTCTCAGAGTCGGGTGTTTTGGGAATGCAGCAGCAGGCGGTAAACTAAGGGTAAATACTGACAACAAGTAGACTACCTTAAGGGAGTCCGTCACAGTCCGTCTGGGGGATTTAACCTGGGCAGGTCAGAGGGAAGGTCCTGCCTCAGGTGGAGGAGCTTTAGTATGGGGTTGCATCCGCAGTAATGCAGGTACTAAACCGTTCCATTGTGGTGAAGGAGGAGCTATGCCAGAAGGCAAAGGTCTCGATTTACAGGTCGATCTACGTTCCGACCCTCACCTACGGTCATGACCGAAAGGATGAGATCACGGCGACAAACGGCTGAAATGAGTTTCATTCACAGGGTGGGTGGGCTCAGCTTTAGAGATAGGGTGAGAAGCTGGGTCATCTGGGAGGGACTCGGAGTAGCACCGTTGCTCCTCCATGTCCAGAGGAGCCAGCTGAGGTGGCTCTGGCATCTAGTGAGGAGGCCTCCTGGACGCCTCCCTGGGGGAGGTGTTTCAGGCATGTCACTCCAGGAGGAGACCTTGGAGCAGACCCAGGACACGCTGGAGGGATTATATCCATGGGCTGGTCTGGGAATGCCTCGGGATTCCCCTGGAGGAGCTGGAGCGGTAGCTGGGGTGAGGGGAGTCTGGGCTACTTTACTGAGGGTGCTGCCCCCGCGACCTGGACCCAGATGAAGCGGAAGATGACAGATGGATGAATGGGTCGCATGGTCAGCTGCATGGTGCTGGGAGGATCCCCTCGTGGGACCTCCCCAAGTCTCACATATGTATATGATAGTCAAAATAATTTATAGCTTTTATTTTAAACATGTTTTTAATTTGCAGGAGTGCAGCTTATCACTGCTCCCACGATGAATTTTTAAAATTTGCCCCGTGTCACTCTGCTTTGTGTTGGGTCCTGCAGGAGTGCACAGCTCTACTGGACGCTTTTATTCTTAGTATAACACACTATAGATATAAACAATCTAGTATATACTTTTGACCTCCAATAAATAAAAGTCACACAATATCTGACAGTGTACGTTTATTAGGTAATTATTTCCACAACTAACAAATACTATAATTTGTTTGTAAAAATATACATATATTTTATATATATGTATGTATGTATGTATATATATATATATATATATATATATATATATATATACACACACACACACATACCTATTTAGTATGATTCATAGAACAAATAGAATTAACATCCAAACACTATATAACACTACTATATACTATACAGATAATGCATGGCTATGTAATCTACATATGCAGATGATTATTCATACTTCATACACATTTATTCTGTGGTTTTACATCTGAATGGAGCAGAAGTATTGACATTTACACAATCCCAACTGTTACATATCACAAAAGAACAGCTTATACAAATTATATAAATACACAAAACAAGGAGCGGTTAAGATGTATAAAATATAAATATTAAAACTGCTCATTTCATATGGTTTAAACCAAAATTACACCATCAATAACTGATCAGATGACTTCTAGAAGATAGTGCCACCTGTAAATTTGGTTCTGGTTCTGGTTGTTCTCACTGATCTAGATCGTTACTATCACTGCTGTCGCCGCTTCCAGGTCGGTAATGACGCTGACAGAACTCTCGGATCCGTCCACACGCTTCCACCATCTGGTGCTCCGGCACCGTCACCACGATACGGAAGTAGTTTGGAAACTCAAACGCCTGGAACGAAACACAACTGGAGTTAGGAATGAAAGGGGAGGAGTTAAAAAGATGGTGTAGGTGAGGGTGGGAAGGGGAGGTCATAGGTGGAGGTCATGGGTAGAGGTCATAGGTGGAGGTCATCAGAGGTCAGGGTCATACTAGGTGAGGTCACAGGTGTAGGTCATAGGTCACAGATGGAAGTCATAGGTGACAGGTGGAGGTGATAGGTCACAGGTGGAGGTGATAGGTCACAGGTGGAGGTGATAGATAACAGGTGGAGGTTATAGGTCACAGGTGGAGGTGATAGATAACAGGTGGAGGTTATAGGTCACAGGTGGAGGTGATAGGTCACAGGTGGAGGTGATAGGTCACAGGTAGAGGTGATAGATAACAGGTGGAGGTTATAGGTCACAGGTGGAGGTGATAGATAACAGGTGGAGGTTATAGGTCACAGGTGGAGGTGATAGGTCACAGGTAGAGGTGATAGATAACAGGTGGAGGTTATAGGTCACAGGTGGAGGTTATAGGTCACAGGTGGAGGTAATAGGTCACAGGTAGAGGTCATAGGTCACAGGTGGAGGTGATAGGTAACAGGTGGAGGTCATAGGTCACAGGTGGAGGTCGGAGGTCATAGGTGGAGGTCATACCGATGCAGGGAGGCAGAACACAGACTGTTCTGTGACCAAAGCTTCAGTGAAGTCCACATCGTTTTTAAAGTCTGGAAAGTTTCCCATGTCAATGCCCACCTGACGACAAACAAACAAACAAACAAACTCAGCATTTCTGTCTAATGTTTGTAACTATGACCTTTGACCTTTTAATGCCTGAGTGTCTGGAACCTCCGTTCTAACAGTTTGTTAAATCCTGGATCAAACGTATGTTCCGTGTCGACACACAGCTGTTCTTTATTACTGAACACTTTTACATAACCTAATGTATATCGCAGAGTTAAAAAGAAATCATCCAGTCACTTTTTTCAAATACGGTGCAGCTCTAGTACCTGCAGCTGGTACCTACCATAAGGTACATGGCTCCTGAAGGCATGATGGGAGTCAGACCAGGAACCATCGACAGCTCGTTGAAACAGATCTGGGAGTTGGACTGAAGAACAAAACAAACTGTTCAATAACTTTATATTTGAGATTTCACAATAAACATAAATAACACTGGCTGCGTTTCCATTACCTTTGGAAAGTCACGAAATGTAAATAACGCTATAAAAAACTGGTAATGGAAACACCTGAATAAAAAAAAAAAATCCTCAAATATCAATAAAAAAAATTTACGTTTTCATGAGGTGGTTTTTCAGACGTTTCGATATTCTAATATATCGCAAAAGCGCAATGGAAACACTTTTTTTCTGCAATTGTGTTTTATATCAGTTGTGTGAAGCGTGATTCAAATCAAATCAATTCTGAATCATTTTATTCAGAATAAATATTCCAGAATTTAAAAAAAGCTGTGTTTCCATTACCTTTGGAAATAAGCAAAATGTAAATAGCCCAATAAAAAACTGGTAATGGAAATACCTGAATTAAAACACAAACAAAGGTGGTTTTTCAGATGTTTTAAGATATTCTAAAACAGGGGTGTCAAACTCATTTTAGTTCATGGGCTAAATTTGATCTGAAGTAAAGCTGAACCAATAAAATAATAATAATAATAATAATAATATACAAATAATGTCAGAAGAATCAGAATCAGATTCAACCAATCAGAGGCCATTTCTCAACATCACCATAGCAACAAGGGCTTTAGTTTAGTGCAGAAGGCTTTGTTCTGAGGGCTTCCATTGGTTCAAATCTATAATTCTGTAGATTTCTATTTAAGGGTTGTCTAGAGGGAATCCCCATCTTTCCAACGGTACCAAACATGACGGGGAAATACCTAACGCCAGCGCCAAGGAAAGTCGTGTTTGGAGTACATTTTTCTTTGTTTTAGACTTAATTACTCAATCAATCAATCACATTTTATTTATATAGCACCTTACAACACCAAAAGCTGCCCAAGGTGCTTTCCAAAATGAGGTAAAAACAATAAAAATCAAGTAACAATTATAAAAACAGGACTACATGTCGACTACATGTCAAACGCTCACCTAATTAAATATGTTTTTAACTCCGATTTAAAAACCGCTAGCTCAGTCATTGCAATTGTTCTAGAACCATATTCCACAGCCTTGGGCCGAAAACTGCAAAAGAACGTTCCCCATATTTTTTGTACTTGGATTCTGAAGAGTTCAGTGAGGTAGGGTTAGGGTTAGACCAATGATGGCCTTGAAGATGAATAACGGAACTCTGAACTGTACTCTGAACTGAACTGGAGCCGGTGAAGAGAATGTAGAACTGGGCTGATGTGTGGGAGTGTTTGGACAGAAGAAAAATTAATAAATTATTTTATTTTATATTTAAATTACAGAACAGGGCGGCACGGTGGTGCAGTGGTTAGCACGGTGGTGCAGTGGTTAGCACGGTGGTGCAGTGGTTAGCACGGTGGTGCAGTGGTTAGCACGGTGGTGCAGTGGTTAGCACGGTGGTGCAGTGGTTAGCACGGTGGTGCAGTGGTTAGCACGGTGGTGCAGTGGTTAGCACGGTGGTGCAGTGGTTAGCACTCGTGCCTCACAGCAAGATGGACCCTGGTTCGAATCCCGTACCAGACCTTTCTGTGTGGAGTTTGCATGTCCTCCCCGTGTCCGCGTGGGTTTTCACCGGGCACTCCGGTTTCCTCCCACCATCCAAACACATGCACTGATAGGTTAATTGGTTAATCTAAAATTGTCCATAGGTGTGAATGTGAGAGTGATTGTTTGTCTATATATGTTCAGCCCTGAGATGAACTGGCGTCTCATACAGGGTGTACCCCGCCTTCGCCCATTGTAGCTGGATTAGGCCCCCCGCGACCCTAGTGAGGATAAAGCGGGTTCAGATAATGAATGAATGAATGAATTACAGAACAATTACTGTCAGAGTCAGTCGCATGATTTGAAGCATTTACGGTAGGAATTTAACAAAAAGTCATAGAAGTGTTCAGGAGACATTTTACTGGGACTTTATCAATAAACGTAATACTTGATCATTTTGACCCATATAACATATTTGAGGCTAAAGATGGAAATACTGCTGTGACTGATCCACTGGTTTTGTGATGGACGGACATATAAAAAGAAATAGAAAAATGAGAGCACATAAGATTTGCTGCTGGGGGGTGGGTGGGTGGATGGGGGGGTCTAGCACGGCTAGGCTAGCAGTGTCATATTAACGAGTCCATTTACCTGCAGGAAGCTGATGGTGTTATTGTAGAAGCTCTGCGGTGCGTTCAGGATGCCCTCTAGCGCCCCCTGTACGACGCTGCAGGCTCCCAGGATGCGTTGACTGAGTTTGACCAGACCTGTTCGAATCTGCAGAGGACAATAAAACAGACACATGAGTCATATGACCACGAAGGGGCGGAGCCACACTCTCCACAGTGGAAGGCCCACCCACCTCAGACCCAAATATGTTGTTTCTGTCGTGGATGAGAATCCATCCCATCCTCCAACCCGGAACCAACCAGCGCTTGGCCAGGCCGCCGCAGGACAGGATGGGAACGCTGCTGCTCAAAGACGCCATGGAAGGTGAACTGCATCCTGGGAAAACCTGAAAACAGGAACACAGGCCAAGATGAGAAAAATTTGTTGATAAATAATGATGTGGTAGTTTAGGCTTTTAAAAAAATATTGAACATGTGTTTTATTAAATCATAAAGTGAGTGTAAGGTTAACTCACATTTGATTTTTGATTTTTTTGATTTGAATGATTTATTTCGAACATGTGCAAAGTGCAACAATAATCAATACAGCAATAATAATAATAATAATAACAATGACATGTCCGAAAAGGAGTAGGATGAAGCATAAGCTTATTTAATTCTACCCCTTCTTCACTTCCCCAATAACCTAAATTCATCTTATAGTAATATAGTGCATAGTACAAAAATGATGATAAATAAAATAATAACAATAACAATAATAACAATACCAATAATCAATAACTGAAGTACTAAACATAGACATATATATACAAAAACAAAACAAAAAAAACAAATAAAAACAAATAAGCAGATAGGAAAGTAGGTAACAAATAGAGTTTTTTTGTTGTTTATTGTTTTCTTTTTTTCCTCCCTTCCTTCTTCTTCTTTTCCCTTTTTTCTTCTTCCCTTTTTTTCTCTTTCCTTTTTCTAAGTTGTCTGCATTTTGCTCTTATTTTTTATTTTATTTTTCTATTCATTCACTTATTTTATTCATGTATTTATTTATTTATTATATCTTTTAACCCCACAGAGGGGGAGTCAACATTGTTTCAGATCAGTGCATATTCCAGTCTTGCAGACATATACTAGACTATTTAGTGCATGTGTGTGACCATCAGCGGTCCTCCCCGAAAGCTGAGCAGACATCCCCCATTAGAACTCTCCCTTACAAGCCAGTGAGTGCAGTGTTAACGTTGACTCTCAAATTGCACAAATATAACTTGTGCATAAACACTCTAACTCCCAAAAAACCTCAGATCACACTGCTCTATAATTTATTTATTTTATTAAGTCTGTTCTTCAGACATTAAACATGTTAAATGTTCAATATTTTAATCATATGAATAAGAAAACGAATGACTTTAGTTCTGGTTAGTTGATGTTTTTTAATATATATGATGGTGTTTTATTCCACATATATGTTGGTTTATGTACATGTATACAATGAATTAGTAAATATTCCACTAGAAACAACATGTAAAGTGAAGGGATCATACTGTGCAGACAGTGTTTGGAAGTAGATCTGGTAGATCTACTCAACCTGGAAGATGAAAAACTAAATAATAACTCGATATTTGGTTTTTTTTTTGTATGATCAAAAAATCAGTAGTTGTTGCTTGAAAAAATCAAATATGTTATATGGGTCAAAATGATTTAATTTAAAGTTTATTGATAAAATCCCAGTAAAATGTCTCCTGAACACTTCTAACTATGAGTGTTTGTTAAATTCCTAGCGTAACTTCTTCAAATCATGTCTTTTAGGAAGAACAACAACTGACTCTGACAGTAATTAAGTCTAAAACTAAGAAAAATCGACTCCAAACACGACTTTCCTTGGCGCTGGCGTTAGGTATTTCCCCGTCATGTTTGGTACCGTTGGAAAGATGGGGATTCCCTCTAGACAACCCTTAAATAGAAATCTACAGAATTATAGATTTGAACCAATGGGAGGCCTCAGAACAAAGCCTTCTGCATTAAACTAAAGCCCTTGTTGCTATGGCGATGTTGTAAAACAGCCTCTGATTGGTTGAATTAGTGTCACACAAACATTTTAATAAAATTTAATATAAATATAAAATATTAATTTAGGAAATTTGACCCAAGTGACTGGTTTTGTCCTTTTGTAAATATTATTTAGTTCCATATATATATATATATATATATATATATATATATATATATATATATATATATATACCATAAATTCCGGACTATAAGCCGCTACTTTTTTCCCAAATTTTCAACCTTGCGGCTTTTTCAGTGATGCGGCCAATTTATGTAATTTTCCTAACGGCCGCCAGAGGCGCTCGAGTAGAAAAGGTCAGATTTAGACCGGTGGAATATATGCGTCGAGGAAGACTGAATGAAAAAGGAGGGGCGGAACAAACGCGGGGTGACGGGTTTAAGTGGGGAACGGTAAAGTTGACGGACAGGTGTACAGGGGGTAAAAAGTTGCTTAAAGAAAAACCCGTGGTGGTGTGTGAGAGAAGACAGAGGCTCGACCAGACCCTGTGGATTATTTTTGCACGTTGGCACGGAGGAGTTTGACCTGAACTCTCTGCCAAAGATTAAAGTTATCGCTGACTCTGTGATAGATGAGGCGAGACGGCGACCAGCCACCTGTTTGTGGACGCGGCGGACAATAGTGGATATATATTTTTCCCTCCCTTACCTTTGGAAATATACACTTTTTTTTCCTTGGATTACTTTCAACGGGACCCGGACTCTGCAGGCCTGCATCAAACCTTAAGTATCATTTTCCGTTCATTTTGCCGGCTGTGATTTTTGGACTGTGAACTTTAACCCTTGTGTGGTCCTTCGGGTCAAAGAGACCCGGTGGTTCACAAATGTACCTTTTTTATACGTACTGTAGGATGCCATTGCTTACTACTGAAAACAGTAATATATCCTTGGGGGGTGGGGTGATGAGTCTATGGAACTGAACTTTGGAATCTGAGTTTTTAAGACCCGATTGTAGGACACAGCCAGTGTGCCTTTTACGAAGGACCGCACAAGGGTTAATGAAGGACATTTAGTTTCATTCGCGGGACTTGAAGTCAGGTTTGGGTTAATTTTGTGTTTGTGTTACATGTTTTAATGTGGGCACATGCGGCTTATATACATGTGCGGCTTGTGTATGTACAAAATCGGTTTTCCTCTTAGAATGAGGTGGGTGCGGCTAATAGTCAGGTGCGCTCTATAGTCCGGAAATTACGGTATATATATATATATATATATATATATATATATATATATATATATATATATATATATATGAAGAGTTCATTTGCAAAAACAGATAACTCCATTTTTCTTTTTTTTTCACAAAATGTCATTTTTTTACTCTACATTCCACAGATAATACTGATTTATTTGATATATTATTTATTTCATTTGGTAAGAGCCACTAAATTGAATAAATAATATATCAAATCAATGAGTATTACCTGGAATGTAGAGTAAAAAATGACATTTTCTGAAAAAAAAAGAAAAATGGAAGTTATCTGTTTTTGCAAATGAACTCTTCATATATATATATATATATATATATATATATATATATATTATATATATATATATATATAATATGGAACTGGATGTAAATATTTATTTGACCTGAATTTGCTTCAGGTCAAAATTGGATAAAACAGGAAATGACCGTTATCCATCTTTTCTATTATTATTTTAACACAAAAAGGAAAACTGAACAAAAGCATTATTATCTGTTTTTTAATTTAGGTTTTGGAAACAAATAATGAAGAAATGACTTGTTTTTCATCGTCTTATTTTTGGTTTTATTTAGAAAAACAAATGAACAAATGATACACAGATTCTACAGCACATTCTACACCACCCCCCCCCCCCCCCCCCCCCCCCTGCCCCAGTCCGGCAGGTTTGACACCCTAATAATAACGTGTCATTAAACACAGACTGTGCAGTTCAGAGTAAAAAGACTATAAAAGAATATGAGGGAAACAGTTAAGGGTCATAAGGCTGAAGCAGACACACACTGGTTTTCATTACAGCTGTGTCTGTGACGTCACCACAGGAGCTGCCCCAAATCCTATTGGTCGTCCTCAGATGACATCACAGCCACACCCACATTACTGTAAACCTATAGAATCTCACAGTTTCAGTCAGTCTTTTGTTACAGTCAAAAAACTAAAGCTGCTCTTTTGTTCAAACTCATGCAAAGGCAGAGGTGGTCAAAGTACTGCAGTACAAGTACAGCTTCTGGTGTGAAAAATACATGTAATGTAAAGAGTATAAAGTACATATATTTATATAAATGTAAAGAGTATAAAGTACAAATATTTATATAAATGTAAAGAGTATAAAGTACATATATTTATATAAATGTAAAGAGTAAAAGTCAAAAGTTTCCAGAAAATTAAATAGTCAAATACAGAGTAAAGTACAGATACCTAAAAAACTCTACTTAAGTCCAGTAACAGAGTACTTTTACTTAGTTCCTTTCACCTCTGTGCACAGGTCACATATCTGCTTTTAAAGGAGTATTAAGAGCTGAATGGGGGAGGGGGGGGGGGTTGAAAGGTGAGGTTGGGGAACAGCCCGTACCCCTCAGACATTCAATCATAAAATAAGGTCAATGATCTGCACTCAAAGCACTTTCCCAGTCCCATAAGCCCCTCCCCCTGTCTGCAGTCTAGTCTCCGCCCACCACAGTCCCACCCCCACTCTGTCCACATCCCAACATTAGCATTAATTACAAACATGTGTCTGCATTCAGAAAGTGCAAAGTCATTGTGGTGAGCAGTGGTGTGTGTGTGTGTGTGTGTGTGTGTGTGTGTGTGTGTGTGTGTGTGTGTGTGTGTGTGTGTGTGTGTGTGTGTGTGTGTGTGTGTGTGGTGGTGGGTAGAGGCCTGTGGATGCACCCGATGACCCCCTGTAACAAAAATTTCCACTCAGTCATCATCAACTAGAACCAGTGCAAATATTCAGACCACACTGTTCTCTGAGCTACTGAAGGAAACTGCACAAATTATATATATATATATATATATATATATATATATATATATATATATATATATATATATATATATATATATATATATATATATATATGCTCCTCAAATTTTAAATGATGGTTGAATTGAGTTTCCAAGATAAGTCTGGGGTCAAAAGGTCACATTTAACTTTTCAATTTTTGTTAATTTTGCTGAATATTATTATTATTATTATTATTATTATTATAGTGAATAAAATATCAGGTTTTTCTAATATTCTATTGTATGTGATAAATAATAATAATAAAATCATTCCTTATTTATCCATAAACACCCACAGCTGAACACCTATGATATTGAACTGGACTCAGGCGTCCATTGATCCAGATCCAGATCCTGTCCTTGCTGAACCCTCCCAGTCACCCCAGCTCTATTACCCATAATGCCTCATTCCCTTAATCTCCCATGTGCTGATGTGTGCTGCCCACCAGGGTCAGGCCAAATACTTGTGGTGTCAGTGTTAAAAATGTGCCTGGTTAGTGTTCTGCAGCACCAGAACCACCTGCTCACCAGAACCACACACTGTTCTGGTGTCAGTTTTTAGGAAAACTCACCAGATCTGTGTAGATTTCATCAGCTAGAATGGGAACACAGTGTCTGGACGCCACTGGAAACAAGAAAAAAGGCTTTAATTCCACATTATTAGCACATTATAACCTTGTTATAACCACATTATAAGTTATTATGAACTTATAATAACCTCATTATAACCTCATTATAAGCTTGTTATAATCACATTAGAATCATATTAGCACATTATAACGTTATAACCACATTATAAGTTATTATAATCTTGTAATAACAACATTGTAATCATATTAGCACATTATAACCACATTATAACACAATTACAAAATAAAGTCATAACCTCATTATAACCACATTAATCACACTGTAACAACATTATAAACACATTATTACCATTCTATCCATATTTTTTCCTGTTCCTTTTTTTTTTTTTTATCATACTTTAATAGAACAACTTTAACACAATCATTTCCTCTGGCTTCATGTAAATTGCAGGCAGATAACGATAACTAACCGTTGAGGATCTCCTGTAGGTGTTCTTTGCTGAAAACGGAGCCACATGGGTTGGAAGGATTGGTGACAATCAGACAGGACGTCCTCTCATTGATCAGACTCTCCATATGCTGCAGGTCAGCCTCCCATGACTTCTCTGGCTGTGAAATGAAGATGACACATGATTTGATTCAGGATTCAGGAAAACTTTTATTTACCCCCGAGGGGCAATTGAAAGTAGAATAGGTAAAAATAAATAAGAAAAATATTAAAAAGACTCTGTAATAACTTATTTATGCTCCATAAAGACCCTGAACATTTGGATCAGAACTTAACGGAACCAGTAAAAATGAGGATAAAGTTCTGTTGTATGTTCCTTAATTAATGTATTCAGTATTAGATGTGGATGAATGTATTGTTTTATATATATATATATATATATATATATATATATATATATATATATATATATATATATATATATGTATATATGTATATATATATATATATATACACCTTTAATAATATAACACATCCATTTAAATATAGGGATTAACAGAGTAAATGCTAAATTAAATGGAGATCATTAATTTGACTTAGAGTTCATACAATAGATAGATATTTGGGTATGTTGCATATTTGTCACAGCAGGTGTTAACACAGGTGGTGATAAATGTGTGGAGTCACTTTTGAGGAGTAGGGTTGAATATGTTTATTCTTCTACCTACTCCTTTTCAATCATGCAACATTCAGACTTACATGTACATTTTTTTTAACCAAATATCTGTATCTGTTCGTATGTCACAGATATACATGGATATAAAAATAAAAAACTCTTGGTGTTAAACCTAAATAAAAGGACAAAATCTACCATGTTTTTACTATTTCAACCTATTCTATCATTCACAAAGATAGTAATATTTAACTTCCAAAATCCAAAAAGCTGTCATACGTTGTCTATCCAACAGAGAAAAACTAAAACTAACTTGGTCTTTCTAGTTTTTTAAATGACCTCCACTCATGTTTCATTCCTTTGGCCTGTGGTCTGGATCCTTACGCCAACAACTCCTGAAGTCACGTTAGGTTTCCAGAGGCAACGCTCACATGTTTGATGTTTATTTGTACAGTTGGGACTGAATTTACTTGTTGAAATCTGTAATCTGCATGAAAGTGGTTTTGAACCATTAAAAGCAGCTGTATCGTGACTCTGGAGGACAATGAGTTCCAGTAAATAGTGGGTCATGTAAGGACAAATGGACTCAAACTAGATCACATTAAGAACCGGTCTGACCAGGTCTGGGTCTGGATGAGTATTTATAAACTAGTGTTCTGTGTTCACTAACCATTTATTTTATCACTCATTAATAATCTCTTAGAGGGTTTAAAAAATTCATAGAAGTCCCTCGATATCCTTCACATATGTCCATTTGAATATTCGACCGCGTATGATGTCACTGACATTATGTGACGTCGTCATGAAGAGTCGAGTGATCGGTCGTTGCACCTTCTGTGACGCACCTACACAGGTTTAGTTTATGTTTCCCACTGAACATCATCAGTTCAATGTATGTTTGCAGCTGTAGCCAATAATAAGAGCTTCTACAGTGGGGCAATGAGCTAGCCCTAATGCTAATGCTAACTGCACAGGAGGACTCTATGACAACCGTTGAATATCCAGGACATAATAACTACCCCAGGGGTCCTCAGTCCTGGTCCTCCAGAGTTACTGTCCTGCATGTTTTAGACGTGTCCCTCTTCCAACACAGCTGACGCTCATCATCAGTCTACTGCAGAGCTGGATGACAGCTTTATCATTTCAATCAGGTGTGTTGGAAGGAGGATCCATCTAAAACATGTAGGATAGTAGGTCTGGAGGACCAGGACTGAACACCCCTGAAATACAATATGAACTAGATCCTCTGAGCACAGACCTGCACCAGTCTGACCAGGTCTGGATCTGGATGTTCTAACTTATTTATAAACTAGTGTTCTGTGTTCACTAACTATTTATTTTATGGATCATTAACAATCCCTTAGAGGGTTTAAAAACATTCCCAGAAATCCTGGCTCCTGTTTTTCACATATGTCCATTTCAATATTCGACCACGTATGACGTCACTCTGACGTTATGTGACGTCGCACAATGACCAAATGTCACATGTTAGATCTAATGTTAAATATGAAGCACAAGATATTGTCTGATTTAACTAAATATGTCAATAACCTGCTTTAAGGTTAAAGGTCATATGTTTACCAAATATACCATTGGTGCCACGTCATGTGACGTCTTTACGTGACGTCATGTGACGTCTTTACGTGACGTCATGTGACGTCTTTACGTGACGTCATGTGACGTCTTTACGTGACGTCATGGAGCCTATGGGTGTTATCTCATGTGAGGTCAGAAGCTCAGACGAAGTGAAGGAAAAAAACAGCTGATACTATCTGGTCTGGATTCTGAGATATCACCACTGATGTGTTTGAACTGTTGACCTTCACTGGCACCTTGACCTTTGACCTTTACAGCTCAAAATTTAATGGTTTCTTCCTTAACACATTATCAATCATCTCTGAAAGTTTCATCAAAATCCGTCCATGACTTTCTGAGTTATCTTACTGACAAACAAACAAACAAACAAACAAACATGAGGTAAAACATAACAGACTGAAACTGCACTGGATCTAATGGGAAACAGATTGAAACTAGGCTGGAACTGTGGCCTGAAAAGGAGGGACACTGGAAACAAAGGGATGGAAAATGGACAAAGTGGACTGAAAGACAAAAACTGGACAGAAGCTGTTGGACAGAGGACAGAGGACACATTAGAGAAGCTGTTCCGTCGTTGAAGGAAGTGGTTTAGTCTTTGAAGTCAAACCAGGAAGGACAGTGAGTGCAGGTGGATCCATAAACAGATCATATTCCAGGGAACGCTGCCCCCTAGTGTCTGAACCCATTAGAAAAGACTTCCTGGTTTTAAGTCTTAGTAAATGGACGGTACGTCTCTGACTGACAAACTTCATTCTTTATCTATAAAATGAAAAAACTATTCTATATAAACTTCATCTTCATTTTTATCTTCATCTTCATTTTTATCTTCATCTTCATTTTTATCTTCATCTTCATTTTTATTTTCACTTCATTTTTATTTTCATCTTCATTTTCATCTTCATCTTCATTTTTATCTTCATCTTCATTTTTATCTTCATCTTCATTTTTATCTTCATCTTCATTTTTATCTTCATCTTCATTTTTATCTTCATCTTCATTTTTATCGTCATCTTCATTTTTATCGTCATCTTCATTTTTATCGTCATCTTCATTTTTATCTTCATCTTCATTTTTATCTTCATCTTCATTTTTATCTTCATCTTCATTTTTATCTTCATCTTCATTTTTATTTTTATTTTAATTTTAATTTTCATTACTAATTCCTTCAACCATCTCCTGGTTGGATGTATTTCTAATTTGAAATGTTATTTTCACTAATGTTCACAAAGTTTGATGAAAATAAAAGGTAAAAACAGGAGGATTAACTGGTTAAAACAACAGCTGCAAAAAATAGGATCAGAGCATCAACCTCACAACGTTCCCAAAAGTCACATCACACATCCTGCAATTATTTTGATGACATTTTTTTAGATTTTCTTATTCATTTTATTTATCTTTTTTAAATAAATTTATTTTTTTATTTTTCTTTCTTTATTATTTTTTTGTTATTTAAGTTTTTTTTTTTTTAAATTTAGGTTAAAATTGTAAGATAAAAATTCAAAATTGTAAAGTAAAGTCAAAAATATGAGATAAGTCAAACTTCTGAGATTAAAAAAATCTAAATTCTAAGATAAAATGTGATTATTATAATATATATATATATAAAATTCTTTTTTTTCTTGTGAAAGCCATGTCATTAGCTTTGACGATACTTCATCTTTGTTGCGTTCCGAATTGTATAATTGTGTTTGTCCGTTTTTGTTTTTTTTTTGTTCTCCTGTTGCTTGTAAATTTGGATTTATATTGGGGGCGGAATTCTGTATAAGCCTTTCTGGCTTCATTCCTCTCCCTGCACAAAAGGTCCTTTCTGTTGGTTCTGTTTGTGCTAAATAAATAAACTAAACTAAACTAATATAAAGTCATAATTTTCTATCTTCCACTAATTTTCCCTCTGAAGTGACTTATATGAAATATTTTTCTATTTTTTATTTGTCTTTTTATTTATATTTTCTATATTTAATTTATTATTTTTATTCTTTTATTTATTGATTATTTTTATGTGTTTGACTTTTCATTTATTTATTAATTTCTTTCATTCATTTTCCCCCTATATGTATCTATTTATTTATTTATTTTTATTCATTTATTTTTATCTATTAATTCATATATTTATATAATTATATTTATTTATGTATTTAATCATTATATTTCTTTTTATTTTCTGTTTAAAAATGTTATATATTTATTATTAATTATTCATTTTATTTAATTTTTTTCAGCTACATGAGGATGACAGTGAAGTATGTTCATCTGTTTGAGCATCAGCGTTGACGCCACAGCTGTTATTTACGACTGAATTTTTTTATATCGTAATATATATCCACAGGGTTACAAAAAAAAATCGTAATTTGTTTTTTAATATGTTTTTTTTAAATATTCCAACGCTCCAGTCGACTGTGATACTTAAAGGTTGCACAGGTGCACTGGCAGATATTTTTCTAAAACAATATTGTGTAATATTTATTTTGGCTTTTTGATTTATTTATTCATTGTACTTTTGGCAACAACATCTAACTAAGGACCTTTGCTGCCTAAATATTATCACGTAGGTCTGGCGTGCAAACAAAACCACAGAGATTTGATCTAATCTTTAACCAGTAGATTTATCATGTTTTTTTTTTCAAATGTTTATGTGTAAAAACTGTTTTATATAAAAGAAATGGAATAAACAGAATGAAGAATGACTATTTTAAGGATGTGTAACACCCCTATAATGTCATCATTTCCTGGAAAATAAATAATAAATTGCACTTGAAAATATATAAAATATCCCTACTGATAATTGTAAGAACTTTTTACCATAAATGTAATACCTTATTACTAGGGCTGATTCGATTCTTTTATGATTTTTCTTGGGCGCCGATTGGATTTAAATTGCGATTCTTCGATCTTCGAGATTTTTCACTTTCTTTTTTAACACCAAACCAGATGAAAAAGCTGAATAATGATCCTACAGATCATATCAGGAGCCATATTTACCAATAAAATGGACATTATATGTGAGTCAGTTCAGATTTATTCAGCAGTAATATATTTGAACCAGACTTTGGGAAGAAAACTGTGACATTTATCTGCACACAACACAAACAGGAGCCTTTAAATGAACATATGAGCTTAAACTACAGAGGTGGTCAAAGTACTGCAGTACAAGTACAGCTACTTGTGTGAAAAAATACTGTGATAAAAGTAGAAATACTGATTCAACTCCTTTACTGAAGTAAAAGTAAAAAAAAGTATAACTTCTTAATTGTAGTAAAGTAAAAAGTAAAACTGGATGAAATAATACTTATTTAAGCAGGGAAAAAATTCAAACTGTCAAAAAAAAATAACCAAAAATAAAGCCTTTAAAAGTGAGTTATTGTGTAGATGATGTGTTTTATTGGGTCATGGTACTGAGTTCTGTAGGTAATTTAGGAAAAATTAAAAAGTTGTAAATAGGAATTAAAAAACAGAATTATGAGATTAAAAATATCTAAATTGTGTGATTAAAAAAAAAGCCCAAAAAATGAGAACAAAATGAGATTAAAAATCAAAATGATAAGATTAAAGTCAAAATTAAAAATCATAATTATGAGATAAGAAATGGAAAACTAGGAGAGAAAAAGTCAAAATATGTAAAAGTAAGTCACACTTTCTGATTTATAAGTATAAAGTACATATATTTATATAAATATGAAGAGTATAAAGTACATATATTTATATAAATATGAAGAGTATAAAGTACATATATTTATATAAATGTAAATTGTATAAAGTACATATATTTATATAAATGTAAAGAGTATAAAGTACATATATTTATAATAAATATGAAGAGTATAAAGTACATATATTTATATAAATGTAAAGAGTATAAAGTACATATATTTATATAAATGTAAAGAGTATAAAGTACATATATTTATATAAATGTAAAGAGTATAAAGTACATATATTTATATAAATGTAAAGAGTATAAAGTACATATATTTATATAAATGTAAAGAGTATAAAGTACATATATTTATATAAATGTAAAGAGTATAAAGTACAGATAATGCTAATCACTAATGATACAAACACAAAGAGTTAATACATCTAATTTGAACCAAGTCATAAATTATGTTGGTTAAATTGGTGAAGGAATGATGTTTGAGTTTTAATACTTAAAAAGTATTTTAAAAGTGTGTGTATATATATATATATATATATATATATATATATATATATATATATATATATATATATATTATATATATATGTGTGTGTGTGTGTGTGTGTGTTTTATGTTATAATAGTCCCTGTGATGTGGAAAAAGCCAAAAAAAAAATATGTTTTTTATTGTAATTTTTATAGTGTGACCAACAAAGGGTTAACTTCTCTATCCCAAAAGTGTAAAAATGTCCACCAGGTGAATGAGGAGCAGGTTGATACTTGTACTCACCAGCAGATTGTAGAGTTTAACCTCGATGCCCAGGGACACAGCCAAGGTCTTATATAAAGAGAATCCAGGACAAGGCACCAGGATGTTGTCCCCAGGGTTACACAGCACACTGATAGCCAGGTCAATGGCCTGACTACAACCACTGGTCAGAATGACATCCTGCAAGAGGAGGAGGAGGAGCAGGAGGACGAAAGAGGAGGAGGAGGGGGACGAGGAGGAGGAGGAGGAGGACGACGACGAAGAGGAGGAGGAGGACGAAGAGGAGGAGGAGGAAGGGGACGAAAGAGGAGGAGGAAGGGGACGAAGAGGAGGAGGAGGAAGAGGAAGAGGAGGAGGAAGAGGAGGAGGAGGAGGAAGAGGAGGAGGAAGAGGAGGAGGAAGAGGAGGAGGAGGAAGAGGAAGAGGAGGAGGAAGGGGACGAAGAGGAGGAGGAAGAGGACGAAGAGGAGGAGGAGGAGGAGGAGGAGGAGGAGGAGGAGGAGGAGGAGGAGGAGGAGGAGGAGGAGGAGGAGGAGGAGGAGGAGGAGGAGGACGAAGAGGAGGAGGAGGACGAAGAGGAGGAGGAGGAGGAAGAGGAGGAAGAAGAGGAGGAAGAAGAGGAGGAAGAGGAGGAGGAGGACGAAGAGGAGGAGGAAGAGGAGGAGGAAGAAGAGGAGGAAGAGGAGGAGGAAGAGGAGGAGGAAGAGGAGGAGGAGGAGGAGGAGGAAGAGGAGGAGGAGGAGGAAGAGGAGGAGGAAGAGGAGGAGGAAGAGGAGGAGGAAGAGGAGGAGGAAGAGGAGGAGGAAGGGGACGAAGAGGAGGAGGAAGAGGACGAAGAGGAGGAGGAGGAGGAGGAGGAGGAGGAGGAGGAGGACGAAGAGGAGGAGGAGGAGGAAGAGGAGGAAGAAGAGGAGGAAGAAGAGGAGGAAGAGGAGGAGGAGGAGGAGGACGAAGAGGAGGAGGAAGAGGAGGAGGAAGAGGAGGAGGAAGAGGAGGAGGAAGAGGAGGAGGAAGAGGAGGAGGAGGAGGAGGAGGAAGAGGAGGAGGAGGAGGAGGAGGAGACAACTTTAACACCATGACCACAGTAGATCAACTCCAAACCATGGGTTATATTCAGAGGTGGTAAAAGTACTACCATTCTGCAAGTACTTGTGTGAAAAAATACTAGTAATAGTATTTTAAAGGGATTATCCAGAGTAAAAATGAGTTTAGTTAATTTTTTAGATATTTTGGGAGTACATACATATAGTTGACATTAAAATCACTCCCTTTGGACGAACATAGCGACTGTGGTTCAGTCGGTAAATGTTCTGCATTTATATAGTTCTTTTCCACCTTCACCTTTACATTAGCCTCTCATTCACCCATTCACTCATACTACACCAGTAGGTTTCTATGGTCTAAGGTCAGTCCTACTGGGGGCCTTCAGTGTCTTGCCCAAGGACACTTTGACATGTGGACAGCCAGAGCCGGGACGCGAACCGCCAACCTCTCAGTCATTGGGCGACCCACTCTACCAACTGAACCACAGCCGCCCCGAGTAGAGTAGGTAGAGTGGGTCGTGTAAAAGGTTGGCTGTCTGTCCACATGTCCAAGTGTCCACATGTCCAAATGTCCTTGGACAAAGACACTGAACCCTTAGTCTCCCAGTAGGACTGACAGAACCTTAGAACCTACTGGTGAATGAGTGTGTGTGAATGGGTGAATGTGAGGCTAATGTAAAGAGCTTTGAACAACTATAGAAGTGAAGAACATAGACTGTGAGAAATTTAACATGGAAGTGATTAGGACATGTCTTTATCATCGACACCAAACTCTATTTTCAGACTAACTCTAATAAAGTTTTAAACAACATCACACTTCAGTGGTAGTAAGTAGAAGGTCCCTAAAGACAAACCCTAGTGTCCTCAGGTCTTCATGTCCTCAGATAGTGTGTCCACAGTTACTGTCCTACACACATGGACCTCTGTGTTCAGAAGACGTCTGAGGACAAAGACCATAATAGTCCATTCCAGTCCTTCCTTCCATTCTTTTTTAAGAACAACAACCTGTTAGTAAACTAAGTTTTACTGTTACATACAAGTTCATTTACTTTTACAATCAAACACTGGACTAAGTTTTTAAAAAGAATGAAACAAAGTCGTGTATTTCCAGAGCGTCTAACTCTGCATTGGACAATGGACTATTATGGCTTCTGGGATCAGTGTATATATTAAAAATAAATACAGTATTTTCACTATAAGGTGTACCATCCATGAATGGTTTATCTTTAGGTACTTCATATATAAAGGCACACTGGAATATAAGGCCAAACAAAATAATATATGTGGTCCCCATCACATGGATAGGAAAAATTGGGTAGGTAGGTCGGTCATCCATATTTTATTTTATTTACAATTTTATATACCCGTCTTCTAAAAAGAAGCTCCAAAAATTCAGATTTAATATCAGTTATTTTTTCCAGCAGTTAGAAAATCAACACATTGCCTCAGATTTTCCATGTACATGTACATGTATATTTACAGAATGTTTTAAGAGAGCATAAATGAATTTTAGATGATTGAAATACAATAAAATCTGATTTGACATCAACATTTTGTCTTTTATAGATTTTTTTTCAACAAAAATACAGTTTAACTACAAATGTAAATTCTATCCACATCTAAATATTATTTAATGAAATAAAGGCCCCAATATTGAAGGCTTTAGTGGACATATACAGCTATCTATTTACTGTTCAACTTATTTCCTCTTACCATACTGCTGTTTTGTTACTGGCTTCTTCACATTCCTCACAATCTTGACAGAGCGGGAGAACAGTTTTAAATTTATTTTTTAGCTCTGGAAGAGGATTTGTATTTGGTTCCCCACACCAGGCACACAAGTCTGTGTGACCAAGAGATGCTCCATAAAGATATGAAACCATCTTCCCAATGAATAAAGAAACGCTGGTGTTTTTGAAACAAACCAAGTGTGAAGTGAGTGGGAAATTAACACACCATGTACCAAAGATTCATCAAGAGGCCAACAGCCAATCAAAACTGGCGCAGCAATCACATGCATTGAGGGTTGTTTTGACCATGTATATGGTCGTCGTTTGTCGCTAGTCATAAATCACGGTGGTCAGACAGGTGACAGATGTTGGTAAACATGAATACGGACTAAATATGGAGAAATAAATTCTCTCATCATCAGTCATTGGGAATTTCGATGATAAGAGTCGGCAGTCGACCGCTTCATTATATTTAATTTATTTTGACAAACTGATAAAATGTTTACATAGTCGGCATTTTCGTCGTAAAAAAATTGGGTCAGTCGGGTGACCGGAACCACACGTACTATTTTGTTTGGCTTAAGGTGCATTAAGTGAAAACAAAATCATTCAATAAAAAGTGAAAAAAGCCAGAATTCCAAGTCACTAAAAACAACCAGAATGAATCCATATATAAGGTGCACTGGGGGTTTTGGAGAAAATGTAAGTCTTTTAAGTGCACCTTATAGTCTGGAAAATACGGTACCCAAATAAAGTACAGATACATTTAAAGAAAAAAGAAATGTACTTAAGTACAGTAATGAAGTACTTGTAGTTAGTTCTCAGCTGTGGTTCTAATCAGATTATCAGATGTTAGTCATAGTTAAAGGTGTGTGAAAGGTGATGACCTCTGCCTCCAGAGGAGCTTCAGGGCAGCTGTAGAAGTTGGCCACAGCCTGACGACTCTTCAGGTAACCTGCAGGTGAACACATGAACACACAGGTGAACACATGAACACACAACAGTCTTTTACTGACAGTGGATGAACGACTGCACTGAACAAACTCATACAGTGGTTCCTCTACTTATCAAATTCATTTGTTCCAGAAGTGTTTTTGTACAATTAATTTTACATAAATAATCACATTTTATACGTAAAAGGCAGAATTGGTTCCAAGGCCCAAAATACTACCCCCTAAACACTTTAAAATTATACAAGTATAAACATTCAGTGTGAAATATGTCTTAAAAGTCAAAGAGCTTTTACATTTAAGTTTTAGATGGAATGTACTGGTGTCAGTGGGTAAATGTGTCTGAACATTAAACATTAAAGGAACCACACATGTGGGTCATTTTTATACCAGACATGTGGGTCATTTTTATACCAGACATGTGGGTCATTTTTATACCAGACATGTGGGTCATTTTCATCCCAGACATGTGGGTCATTTTCATACCAGACATGTGGGTCATTTTCGTACCATTGGGTTTGTTTTGTCACTCTCACCTTCAGTGGTGTTTGTTGACAGACAGACAGACAGACGGACAGACAGACAGACAGACAGACAGACAGACAGGGGTGCAGATACAGGGACGATTGCCATTGGTGGCTTTTCGTCACCTTCCTGGGGTGTGCGGGGCATGTACTTTATGGGGACATTTTTTCAGGGTGTTTTTTCCACAGATTCACTAGTATGTCTTTTGTTTGTAACGGTAAAGTGATGCCGCCTCCTCCTTTTGTTTGTCGTTGTTTGTCTGTTGCACTTCAGTTGTTGGCAGGGTGGGCAGGGGGACTGGTGGGACAACAGTGGCTCTGTCCTTTACATGTGTATGGTTAGAACTCTGTGATGAATGAGGGTCAAAGGGTAATGAAGAGCATCATGGGTAGCTCCCTCATAGCCAATAGGATGATACGTACACTAATGAACATAGTATTTATGTTTCCTTTCGTAAATATAATTTTTTTTTCGTATTCAGAGATGAAAAATTGAGGTAAAGGTTTTTTGTTACTTGGATTATTTCTTAGCTGGGACTTTCATAAGTAGAGGTACCACTGTATTTGAGTATTGTACAGTTGACAGTAGAGCTGCACAATATATTGTTTGAGCATCGACGTACATACAATAGTCACATCGCACAACCTGCAATAGTTTTTATTAAATGTCTTATTATTTAAAAATATATACATATATTTATTGATATATATTTGACATTTTTTAATTATTGATTTATTGATTTATCTTTTTTATTCATTAATTTATTCATTCACTAATTCATGTAAAAAGTCAGATTTGTTTCCTTGTTTAGTATTTCTCTTTAAAGTCTATATTTAAATTATATCTAAGTCATGGTAAATTCTTTATTGTGTTGAGTTTGTATTATATTATTTTATTTACTTATTACCCAACAAGTTATTTGTTGTTCATTTGATTTATTTTAAGTGTTAAATAAGTTGATGAAGGGAGGATCTATATAAGCATATTAACTGTTTAACCTTCCTTTGCACTGTTATATTTACTGTATCTTCTGCACTGGATTATAAGTCACATTAAGCAAAGCCAAAATCAAGAAATAAAAAGTCAAAATTATGAGATAAAAAGTTACATTTATTAGATAAAAAGTCAAAATTCAAAGTCACTAAGCACTGGAATTAATCCATATGTAAGAGACACAGTGGTTTTTGGAGAAAATTAAAGTATTTGCACCTTATAGTCTAGAACCACGGTTCTCAAACTGGGGTCCGCGGACCCCTAGGGGGACGTGGCGCATGTCCAGGGGGGTACGCAAAATTATTCACGGTTTTGTTTTATTTTTTTTTTGCTGTTTTATTTTGAAATGCGGAAGTTTTATTTTGTAGCGAGCGGGCGGAAGTAACAGCGCTATTTGACGCCAGCTTGACTAAATTGAGACGGAGCGAGTCACAGGCTATTTTTAGCCACCCTGCAGCGAACATGGATCGATTTTTGTGTCCGCCAAGTTCCTCAAGAAGTGGTAAAAGAAATGACAATGAAAATGACAATGACAAAAACAAACGCCCTAACCCTAAAAAGAGAAAGTACATTGATAGTTATATTGAGTTTGACAAGATCATCCCTCTCATTAAGTGTCTGTCTGTCTGTCTGTCTGTCTGTCACACACACACATGGTTTTGTGTGTCTTTTGTTCCGTTTATTATTTTAAAATTATTTAAAATTGTTGTTTCTGAAGTGTTCATTTATATTATAATACCTGAAAATGTGGCTGGTTTGCACAAAAGCACTATTAAAAAAGGTTATCATTGTTTCATAATAATCATTGTTGAAGTGGTTTTTTATCATTTTCAGTATCGCCAGGATGAGGGGGGACATGGAAAAATTTCACCCCTCCAAGGCGGACCTGAGCCAAAAAAGTTTGAGAACCCCTGGTCTAGAAAATATGTTAATTCATATTTATGCTTTGTTATGTACTGACAAAAGTATTGATTAATATTGATAAATTGGTTGAGGCCTATTGGATGGATGGACAGACAGACACTCACCCACAGACGGGGCATATCCGTTGTACTTCTGGGAGTCGATGGCGTCCTTCAAGGCCTGACGTACAGTTTCATCAGTGGGCAGGTTTCCAAACACAGTGGGATCCCCTAAGAAACACAAAATAATTATGACAGGACATGAGCGTAACCCTGGAGGTGTAGTCAGATCAGATCAGCTGATCATGTCAGCTAGTCGACTGTCATTTTAATAACTACACTGCTCTACTTTTTTTGATAGAAAGTTTCTTCTTCAGACATTAAATGTGTTAAATCTTCATACTTTAATCAGATAAATGAGAAAACAAATGACTTTAGCGCTGGTTAGTTCATTTAAAAAATATATAAACTAGTTCAGAGCCTGTAGAAAATGTAAGATTGTTTGGTACTAATGTTTTGTGGACACTGTTTTAGAAGTGTGTACTGGAATCTGTGACTATGCTAATGCTAATGCTAATGGTGTCAGTTGTTACTGCTGGTGTAATTAGTCAAACCCAGTTTCAGGTGGAACAGAGTCTACCACTGTAGTGGTTTGTGTCATGCTAACACACACATATCAATCAACACCCAGCAAGTTATATTATTATTATTATTATTATTATTATTATTATTATTATTATTATTATTATTATTATTATTATTATTATTATTATTATTATTATTATTATTATTACGGCCATGATGTGAAGCCACCACTCGCTCATCACACACTCAAATGTCTACTTTCAGACTTCAATGAATGAAAAGCAAGAAACTGGTCAATGTGGCTCCGCCTACTACACAACAAACAACAAACAAACCAAAAATAAAAAGGGTCTAAAAGTGAAGTGATAAAACTGAACAGTGGATGAACCAGACAGTAATGTAGCCGACAGTCATTAAGATCTGTGCAATGTTCAGTTGATGGTGAATCAGATGTTCCGCTAGCCTCTCTGTGCTAGACCCCTCCTAGCATCAGTAAATCTAATGTTCTATCGTAGTAGCCTAGCCACACTAGCTCCTCCTAGCATCAGTAAATCTAATGTTTTATCGTAGTAGCCTAGCCACACTAGCTCCTCCTAGCATCAGTAAATCTAATGTTCTATCGTAGTAGCCTAGCCACAGTAGCTCCTCCTAGCATCAGTAAATCTAATGTTCTATCGTAGTAGCCTAGCCACACTAGCTCCTCCTAGCATCAGTAAATCTAATGTTCTATCGTAGTAGCCTAGCCACACTAGCTCCTCCTAGCATCAGTAAATCTAATGTTCTATCGTAGTAGCCTAGCCACACTAGCTCCTCCTAGCATCAGTAAATATAATGTTCTATCGTAGTAGCCTAGCCACACTAGCTCCTCCTAGCATCAGTAAATGTAATGTTCTATCGTAGTAGTCTAGTTTTGCTCAATGTAACTTTTGTCTAGATTTCCCTGAAACTGGTTGACCAATCACAGTGAAGTATAGAGTCAGAGGGCGGGACTAACAAAGTGATGCTGCAACGATTCAGAGAGAAACAAGCGTAAACAACCATAGAAGAAGAACAACAGCAGGTGTAGATTTCCTTTTATCACAGATGAGTGAAGAATGTGAGAAAACGTCAACAATCTTTAAATTCTTTTTACAGAAGCGACAACAGTCGTTCAGCTCCATAATCCACCATTTTGTTTAGTCATTCCTAACTTTCTCCGGACTCCTCCGTCCAGTTTCAGGCGCTCTAACTACATCATCCTAAAGATTACACTGATTGGTTGTAGTACCGTCCTATTGCATACAGAGGATTTGAAAGACAACCTTTTAGCCCCGCCTCCTCTGACTATGAAGCACCACTAGACCCATACATGGAATGAATAGGGAAACCATGGCTAGGCTAACGTTCTGCTTGTTAATTCGCAACCAGACTTGCTGATGAACACGACATGATCTGCTTTGAGAAAGGTGGGGATAAATGCATATCAACCAACGTGGACAGAAATATCTAACGTGACTTCTAAAGTTTAAAAAAATGCAGCAGCATACGCCATCAACAATGAGGACAATTATTCTGTCAGTGGAATTACCACAAGACGTATCATGTGCAAATAGGTCCATATGTTAAAATTCAATTACTGAATTTGTAGTAGCCCAGAAAAATGAAATATTGAAGCAGAAAAACAACCGCAACTTTTACTACAACTGTTTGGAAAAGGTCATCAGACATTTGTGGATGAAACAATGACATAAATGTCCGTGAATTCCTGGAGGGACTGAAGTTGTTAGCGGCATGTAGCAAAGTTAGGATGTTGTCATAGAAACCTAGTAACAGCAGTTAGTTGTCATTAGTTACCCCTAGGGGGACGTGGCGCATGTCCAGTGGGTACGCGAAATTATTCACGGTTTTGTTTTTTTGGGGTTTTTTGCTGTTTTATTTTGAAATGCGGAAGTTTTATTTTGTAGCGAGCGGGCAGAAGTAACAGCGCTGTTTGACGCTAGCTTGACTAAATTGAGACGGAGCGAGTCACAGGCTATTTTTAGCCACCCTGCAGCGAACATGGATCGATTTTTGTGTCCGCCAAGTTCCTCAAGAAGTGGTAAAAGAAATGACAATGAAAATGACAATGACAAAAACAAACGCCCTAACCCTAAAAAGAGAAAGTACATTGATAGTTATATTGAGTTTGACAAGCTCATCCCTCTCATTAAGTCTCTGTCTGTCACACACACACACACACACACACACACACACACACACACGGTTTTGTGTGTCTTTTGTTCCGTTTATTATTTTAAAATTATTTAAAATTGTTGTTTCTGAAGTGTTCATTTATATTATAATACCTGAAAATGTGGCTGGTTTGCACAAAAGCACTATTAAAAAAGGTTATCATTGTTTCATAATAATCATTGTTGAAGTGGTTTTTTATCATTTTCAGTATCGCGAGGATGAGGGGGGACATGGAAAGATTTCACCCCTCCAAGGGGGACCTGGGCCAAAAAAGTTTGAGAACCCCTGTACTATGGCACAGCTGTAGCCAAATCAGGGGGCGGGACTTGGGCAATGTGCACGGCAATGCTCAGAGAAGCAAAGTTCTAGAGAGAAAATGAAAGTAGTTTAATATCTTTGTTGTTGTTTGTCATAATGGTGTGAAACTTTACATTGGAATCCACCATAGAAGTGGAAAAACACCCTGTGAATGTTGGATCATTTGGTGGAGTTGTGCAGGTGTTAGGAATTCTACCCTCAAAAGGACACACTACACACTAGTGCATTAACGACTTCAGTATTTTTCAAGTCGACTTATCCATCAATAAAGTCGAGTCGACAGGTCACGATGACGTCATCACATTTTCAGTGGAAGAAAATGTCTAACAATGAACAACTGGAATTAAAGTTCACTGTAACGTAACAATGTCCACTGACAAGAGACAAGTATCAGTGTTTTAACCCAAACAAAACACAGGCTAACACCTCCAGTTTTCTTTTAAATTTAAATGAACAACATCAGTAGGTGAACATATGTCCCAATTTTGTCTGGACCCACGGCTCTAAAACCGGACCCGCACTGTCTGCACGTCTGTCACGCTACAGCCCAGGTCCGGTTTTAGAGCCCTAGGTCCAGACAAAATCTGTACATATGGTCACCCTATGTAAAGTGCAAAACGCTTAAGGCAGCGGTCGCCAACATGCACACTACGCTTGTCTACATCATTCATTCATTATCTGAACCCGCTTTATCCTCACTAGGGTCGCGGGGGTCACTGAGGGACTAATCCAGCTACAATGGGTGAAGGCGGGGTACACCCTGTATGAGACGCCAGTTCATCTCAGGGCTGAACATATATAGACAAACAATCACTGTCACATTCACACCTATGGACAATTTTAGATTAACCAATTAACCTATCAGTGCATGTGTTTGGATGGTGGGAGGAAACCGGAGTGCCTGGCGAAAACCCACGCGGACACGGGGAGGACATGCAAACTTCACACAGAAAGGTCTGGTACGGGATTCGAACCAGGGTCCTTCTTGCTGTGAGGCACGAGTGCTAACCACTGCACCACCGTGCTAACCACTGCACCACCGTGCTAACCACTGCACCACCGTGCTAACCACTGCACCACCGTGCTAACCACTGCACCACCGTGCTAACCACTGCACCACCGTGCTAACCACTGCACCACCGTGCTAACCACTGCACCACCGTGCTAACCACTGCACCACCATGCTAACCACTGCACCACCGTGCTAACCACTGCACCACACTAACCGCCTGTCTACATCATGTCTGGAGAAAAAAGTGTGTTTTCTTAATGCACGTTGTCTGCTCATTTAAATCATGTTAGCTAGCTAATGCCTCTTCAGATGTCGTGCATTAAGCTTGTGTTTCTGTTGTATTTTAAATTAGACTGTCATGTTGTGCAGGTCACTGTGCTGTTTTGTTTTGTCAGAACCACCCCCTGACTGGTCTGTGTTAATGCACCAAGGGGGTAAATAATAACATGCACCTTGTCGACTCCTCCAAATTTATGTTGACTTGTGCTACGGAAGTCGACGACTCTGTTAATAACCTACTACACACACACACACACACATTGAATTATAGATAGATGGGTGTGTGACCATCTGAACGAGGACTTTTCTAAGTTCTGAATGGTTGCCACAGAACGCTTAACTTTCAATAATGACAGTGACTCAGCAACTGATACACATCTGGGAGGAATTTTCTTTTTGCATTAATGCGGCCTGTGCTGCAGGTGGTGGACACATTTGTACGACAGGAAACACAAGGTGACTGTGAGTAGAATACTAGTGACTTGGCTGTTTTACCTTAAACCAGCTCATTCTTTTTGAATAACAATGTAAAACTAGAACCCCCCCCCCGACCAAAATCTAAATCATTTGTTGATCTCCCCATTATCACCATACCCTGAAATGTTCATCTAAATCTATCCATAAGTTTTTAAGTTCTATTGTAAACACTCAGATAAATGTAGGCAAATACATAACCCCCTTAACAAAAGTAAAAAATATCTAAACTTGTTACTTGGGTCAATTTAAGGCTACCGTATTTTCCGCACTATAAGGTGCACTGTCAATGAATGGTTTATTTCTGGGGGTTTTCATATATAAGGCGCCTTATGCAAAGTCTAAATCATGAGATAAAAAGTAAAAATTCCAAGTCACTAAGCACAACCAGAATTAATCCACTGTGGTTTTTGGAGGAAATTCAAGTGTTTTAAGTTAATGTTATAGTCCAGAAAATACAGTATTTTAAAGGAGTGTGAAATCAATGAGCTTGGTCAATATATGTGTTTTTAAACTCACATAAATAATTGTTTTGTAACTATTAGTTCTGTTAAAATTAACACATTAACTAAGATTAATCCATCATCATAATTGATCTGATTAAACCTGTTAATGGAATTAAATGAAACAGGCTGTGGCTCAGTTAGCTAGTGCTAATGCTAGCTTAGTGCTAGCATTAGCACGAGGCACATAATGAGATTAATCATGATGATGCATTCATTTTGTCAGGTCTATATTTGTACATATATTGCTACTCTTACCTATAGACAGAGCGATCATGGGTTTGTCTGGGTTGGGGGTCAGTTTCATCCCGTCCACGATGGCCCTGATGGGGTTCAGGGTGTTTTTGGCCATTTCTGATGGCTTCACCTCCCATCTCTGCCGTCGGCTTTTGGTTTTGGCCGGATACAAGCTGCCATTGACGTTAACGTGGTGGATGCCGTTCCCATGGTGCATCACTCCACTTCCCTTCAAGACTTTTCCATTGACGGCGGTTTTTCCATGGACTCCGTTTCCGTTCATCTGAACCAGGTAAGACTTATGCTCCATCCTGTAACTGGAAACAAATATGGATGATGAGAATGAATGTTCTGTTGAATTAAACTGTCTCTTCTAATGTTGTTCAGATTTGAAAACTTTTTGTGGGTGAAATGGGAGGAGTTTCATTAACCTGTTAACTCCTGATGAGTCAGAGATGACACGCTGACATTTATATTAAATCTTTAACGCCTCAATTGAAGTAAGTAAAAAATAAATTAAGTGAGGATCATTATTTTGACTATAGCACATACGATAGATTTTTATATACACTGAAAAAAGTACAACCTTGAAACAACTTAAAAATTATTCTTCAATAGGTCACACATAAAAACATCTAGTTGAGTGACTAAAATTAAATTAATTTAAAATAACCCTGACCCTATGCAATTTAATTTGGTTCACTCAACTAGATTTTTTATGTGTGACCATAAAAAGTTAAAATGATGAGATAAAAACTCAAAATAATGAGATAAAAAGTCAAAAATGATGAGATAAAAAGTCAAAAATGATGAGATAAAAGTAAAAATATGAGATAAAAAGTCAAAAATATGAGATAAAAAGTCAAAATTATGAGATAAAAGTAAAAATTATGACATAAAAGGTCAAAAATGAAAAATAATTTTTAAGTTGATTCAGTGTTTTACTTTTTTCAGTGTATGTTGCATATTTGCGACAGTAGATCAAACTGGGTCAAAATGCACCTTTTGTTCTAAATGTGTTACAGTAAACTCCTGCTCTGAAGTGCAAAAAATAATTTAGCATTTTAAGGTGAAAACCAACTGAAATAATGTTTTTAAATCTGTTGCATTTTTCATTAAATTGAGATAGTTTTTCCACAAATGATTCAAATTTCCTTTACAATGAAATGACACAGTTGAAGAAAATATGTCCAGTGTTTTAAAAAAAAAATTATTTGCTAATGTCTTATATAAATAATGTGTCATTCATTAATCTTTCCATCACTAAGACAACTTAAAACATTTAAAAACGTGCACTAAATTACTACTACTACTGAAATAGAATAGAATAGCACTTTATTGTCATTATGAATACAATGAAATTTAATTTAGCAGCATCTCATCAGCACCATATCATAAAAACAATCTAAAAAAATAGTAAAAGACAAGATAATATAAAAGACAATATTAAAAAACAACAACATAGCAGCGGTAAAAAAATAAAACACAACAACAAACAAGCATGTATATACACACACTATGGATAATAAAATAAAATGTCCAGTTCAGTACTTAAAAAATGATAATGTACTAAAGTACAAATGTGCATAAAAATACATTAAAAGGAGGTTTTCTACTTTTACCGCCTGTGGATAAAACCTGTGCAGCAGTCTATTTGTACTACAACTACTACTACTAATAATAATAATAAAATTAACAATATAATAATTGCTGGCAGCAATTAGACTATCTATCTATCTATTGATCTATCTATGAATCCATAATCATGATTAATATGATTACAATTAAATCTGTTTTACAGTAATTAATTACATGCATTGACAGGTTTAATAGTTCAGAATGTATTAAATATTTCAGATCAGTAGATGGTTGCAGTTGCCAGTTGCTGTTTTGTTCTTTGTAGGTTAATATTTTTGTTCAATAAATGTTTACTTAAAAAAAACAAGATTTTCTGACATTTCTTGTTATTTGACAGAAAAAAAAATCATATAATAATAATAATAATAATAATAATAATAATAATAATAATAATAATAATAATAATAATAATAATAATAATAATAATAATAATAATAATAATAATAATAATAATAATAATAATAATGAAACTTCTGCAATATAATGAATTAAAATAATTAGAATATGCAATAATTCATGCATTTAACTCACCTTGTGTAATTGATGATTCAAACAGAAGGGTTGTGTGTAAAGCAGGTAGGTATAATTTTGGGAGTTAAAATGGGACAGAATGATGCTGAAGCCGGTTTTATACAAACATCTGGTGGATGGGTGTAGAGTCGGGCCCACGCTTTGATTGGCAGAAGCTGAGGGCTGAGCCATTACACCCCCTGACGTCACTAATCATAACCAGGCCCAAGCCCTATGATGAACCCGCAATTACACAGGAGGGGGTCCGGCTCCCGCCACCGCGCGCGGTGCACTGTGGCCGCTATCAGCGCGTGCGTCATGTGCGGAACCGTCAATAAAAGGAAGCGCAAAGTCCAGGAGTAGGAGGAGTGAAAGTGAAGATATAAGTTTATATAGACGATGAATGGAAAATAAATATAATAATAATAATAATAATAATAATAATAATAATAATAATAATAATAATAATAATAATAATAATAATAATAATAATAATAATAATAATGTGACTAATTAGTCACAATATACATGAGAAGAGGAAGTAGAAGGACCTCATCACCACCCTCATATACTTATATATTATTATTACAGCATGGGGGTCCAGTCTTGGTCCTCCAGAGCTAATGCCCAGTCCTGGTCCTCCAGAGCTACTGTCCAGTCCTGGTCCTCCAGAGCTACTGTCCAGTCCTGGTCTTCCAGAGCTAATGTCCAGTCCTGGTCCTCCAGAGCTAATGTCCAGTCCTGGTCCTCCAGAGCTACTGTCCAGTCTTGGTCCTGCAGAGCTAATGTCCAGTCCTGGTCCTCCAGAGCTACTGTCCAGTCCTGGTCCTCCAGAACTACTGTACAGTCCTGGTCCTCCAGAGCTACTGTCCAGTCCTGGTCCTGCAGAGCTACTGTCCAGTCCTGGTCCTCCAGAGCTACTGTCCAGTCCTGGTCCTCCAGAACTACTGTCCAGTCCTGGTCTTCCAGAGCTACTGTCCAGTCCTGGTCCTGCAGAGCTACTGTCCAGTCTTGGTCCTCCAGAACTACCGTCCAATCCTGGTCCTGCAGAGCTACTATCCAGTCTTGGTCCTCCAGAACTACTGTCCAGTCTTGGTCCTGCAGAGCTACTGTCCAGTCCTGGTCCTCCAGAGCTACTGTCCAGTCCTGGTCCTCCAGAACTACTGTCCAGTCCTGGTCCTCCAGAGCTGCTGTCCAGTCCTGGTCCTGCAGAGCTACTGTCCAGTCTTGGTCCTCCAGAACCACTGTCCAGTCTTGGTCCTCCAGAACTACTGTCCAGTCTTGGTCCTCCAGAGCTACTGTCCAGTCTTGGTCCTCCAGAGCTACTGTCCAGTCCTGGTCCTCCAGAACTACTGTCCAGTCCTGGTCCTCCAGAACTACTGTCCAGTCCTGGTCCTCCAGAGCTGCTGTCCTGCAGGTTTTAGATGTTTCCACTTTTCAACACCTACATGATTCAAACGTTAACCCTCTGGTCAAGTTCTGCAGAAGACAGATAATGACCATTAGATGTGTTGGAAAAAGGACACGTCTAAAACATGCAGGATAGTGAACCATGAACATATAGCCTAGTCACGCTAGCTCCTCCTAGCATCAATAAATCTAATGTTCTATTGTAGTAGTCTAGCCACACTAGCTCCTCCTAGCATCAGTAAATATAATGTTCTATCGTAGTAGCCTAGCCACACTAGCTCCTCCTAGCATCAGTAAATATAATGTTCTATCGTAGTAGCCTAGCCACGCTAGCTCCTCCTAGCATCAGTAAATATAATGTTCTATCGTAGTAGCCTAGCCACGCTAGCTCCTCCTAGCATCAGTAAATATAATGTTCTATCGTAGTAGTCTAGTTTCACTCAATGTAACTTTTGTCTAGATTTCCCTGAAACTGGTCGACCAATCACAGTGAAGTATAGAGTCAGAGGGCGGGCCTAACAAAGAGATGCTGCAACGATTGGTAGAGAAACAAGCGTAAACAACCATAGAAGAAGAACAACAACAGGTGTAGATTTCCTTTTATCACAGATGAGTGAAGAATGTGAGAAAACGTCAACAATCTTTAAATTCTTTTTACAGAAGCGACAACAGTCGTTCAGCTCCATAATCCACCATTTTGTTTAGTCATTCCTAACTTTCACCAGACTCCTCTGTGAACTTTCAGGTGCTCTAACTACATCATCCTAAAGATTACGCTTATTGGTTGTAGTACCGTCCAGAGGATTTGAAAGACAACCTTTTAGCCCCGCCTCCTCTGTCTATGAAGCACCACTAGACCCATACATGGAGTGAATGGGAATAGCACAGGTAGGCTAATGAATATACGGACCACAACCATGCAGCAGCTCAATGTATTTGATACAAACTGTTTAATCTGTTTCTTTACATTAATGTACATGTTGCCATGGTGACTCTGGTCATGTCCTGAAGGGGGCGTGTCCAGGCCAGTCTTAATCCAGCTAAGGTTAGGGGATGTTTACGTCCATGCATTTAGATTATATTCGCCTCATCGCACTTAGTTCGTCTAACTTCTAAAACTCCAGTTTGATTCTATTTTCAGTCCCTGCAGGATATGTTGTGTCTTTTTTGAGATTGTTTTGACCCAAAATGTCTGATGTTGCATGAGCTTTTCATAAAAATTGCAATGAAAGTTGCAGTGCTTTTGAGGCTTTTGTTGCAGGAGGAAGTGAGTTAGCTAGCTAGCTGCTAGCTCTAGAAATTCTATTACTTCACATCAGCTTTGTGTTTAGTTTATGTTTTTAGTAAATGTTCTAAACTAGTGTGAAATGGTCGAACCATAACCTGAGCTGAGTTTGATATTAATACATTCCATCCTGTATTTTACTGCTAATGTTTAAATTCATCATTATTAAAGATATGCTGTGTAGAGATCATAAAGCTTCCTCTTTATAACCTACACTATAATGATAAAGAGTTTGTGCAGTTGAATGACTGATGTAGGATGGATTTGGTTTTTAAACCGACGACAGAAAATTATGAACGGACAACGTTGATACGGTCAACCATCGGTCAAACGGTCATTGGTTAAGATCCCTGTACTGAAGGAAGCTGGTGGATATAATGATTAAATGGTTGTTTGTGTGTGTGTGTGTGAATGTGTGTGTGTGTGTGTGTGTGTGTGTGTTTATGTGTGTGTGTGTGTGAATGTGTGTTTGTCTGTGTGTGTGTGTGTGTGTGTGTGAGTGTGTGTGTGTGTGTGTGTGTGTGTGTGAATGTGTGTGTGTGTGTGTGTGTGTGTGTGAGTGTGTGTGTGTGTGTGTGTGTGTGTGTGTGAATGTGTGTGTGTGTGTGTGTGTGAATGTGTGTGTGTGTGTGTGTGAGTGTGTGTGTGTGTGTCTGTGTGTGTGTGTGTGAATGTGTGTGTGTGTGTGTTTATGTGTGTGTGTGTGTGTGTGTTTGTGTGTGTTTATGTGTTTATGTGTGTGTGTGTGTGTGTGAATGTGTGTGTGTGTGTTTATGTGTGTGTGTGTGTGTGTGTGTGTGTGTGTGCAAAGGAAGTGTATTCTTTTCTCAGTGATCGACCAAGAGTTTAAAAAAACGTCACCATCCCTAAGGTGTTTATACGACTTTAAAAACTTCCATTTTAATCAGAGTACGACAATAATTCTAATTTCTCTCCGTGTTTGTAAAAGTATTTGCCCAAGGACTCTGACATGTGGAGCCAGGATTCAAACCCCCAACCCTTGTCCACTGATGACACGACCTGTGTGTGTTTGTTTTTTTACTAACGACTCACACACTCTGGTGTTTTTTTTCGATCTTCACACGTTGTTTTCCTTAAAACTGATCAGATTCAAAGTTCACTTCTTTCAGTCCATTTGAAAAGCCAATCGTCTACACACCACATGACCGCTGTTTGATCACATTTCACCAGCGTCCACATGGAGCCAACGTTGGACTGAAGTTACATAAGGACTCCTCCCACCATATGGTTCCAGGCGTCTTCCAGCCAGTTGCATACGGACACTAAACACATGTCCAATTATGAAAATAGGACTTGTTCTAAAAACCTGCAGAATCATGACCCACTCATGTTATGTAATACGTGACGCTTTCATGGAACGGCTGTTGAGGAAAGTCCTGAATGTTTTTGTCCTAGAAAGAAACAAAATGTACAGAATGTGTGGATTTTTTTTTCCTATTTTAGAGTTTTATATTCTTTATATTTTAGGACTTTACTGTCACTATTACATTTTAACAGCTGCTGAAACACTGGGATCAAAAAAGAGTCTTTAGAGGTGGTAAAAGTAATGTATTTTCTGCACATGAGGCACAAAGGACTTATATATATATATATATATATATATATATATATATATATATATATATATATATATATATATATATATATATATGTATATATATGTATATGTGTATATGTGTGTGTATATATATATATATATATATATATATGTATGTATATATATATATATGTATATATATGTATATATATGTATATGTATATATATATATGTATATGTATATATATACATGAACAGTCAGTTCATTTAAATCAGGCCTGAAAACATTATTGTTCACTGGAGCTTTTACTTAGATTATTATTTCTATTATTATTTCATTTTAATTTTTTCTGTTTTTGTGTAAAGCACCTTGAGTTGACATGTACATGAAATGTGCTATACAAATAAATTTGCCTTACCTTATAAGATATTAAGTGAAGTCAAAATGATGAGATAAAGAGTTACAGTTATGAGATAAAAAATCTGACAAAGTCAAAATTCCAAGTCATTAAGCAAAACCAGAATGAATCCATACATAAGATGAACTGTGGTTTTTGGAGGGAAGTAAAGTATTTTTAGTGACACCGTATACTCTGGAAAATACAGTACTCCCATTCTGTACTGAAGTAGAAGTACAGCTACTGGTGTGAAAAAATAAAGTAGTGATTCAACTCCTTTACTGAAGTAAAAGTAAATATAAAGTATAATTAAATGTAAGTGTTAAAAAAACTAGGTGTGTTAAAATTAACTCATTAACACAGATTAAAACATCACGATTAATCTGTTCAGTTTTTACATAAGAGCAGGACAAAACAATGTACACATGATATGTTTATTGATTTATTTTTATGGTGTCCTCTGTTTTCCTATTGGCTCCTCCTCCTTTGGGCTGTTCCCTCCAGACACAGCCAATCAGCTTCCTTCATTTAACCCTTTCCTCTGCACCTTCTTCTATCACCATCTGCCTCTGACTGCATCCACAAATCTGCCCTGGGCTCTTCCTCATGAGTCTTCCTTATATAAATGTATTTAAATGTATTAATAATTTAAATTACATTTAGATGTTGTGAAGTTCCAATTAATGTCTGCTGATGCTGCTGAGCTTTCAGTTGTGTGGTCGCCCTCGCCCTCACTGCAACTTGCACTAATGAATATTTGCGCTGGTCACTGTTCGTGTTTACTAGAGCAATTGAATAAAACTAGAATGTGAAAAAGATACAAAATACATCTATTATAGCCAGGGCTGAACACAGACATTTAAACATTTGGGGCCGAGCAAGCAGCCTCAGCAGCAGCCTCAGCAGCAGCCTCAGCAGCAGCCTCAGCAGCAGCCTCAGCAGCAGTCAGACAGTAGGGAAGTTGTTTAAAATATTTACCAAGTCAAATACTTATTTGGTATAAGTTTAGTTTTCAGGACACGTACATCAAGATTCAGGACAACAGCTTAGAATTCGGGACTGTCACAAATTTTTCGGGACATCTGGTGGCCGTACTCAGGACTCTTCCTCAGCAGTCTTCCTCATGTCCTCATTCATAACATGATTCTCTAACAGTTTCTTTCCTGACAGTTTGTCTGTTAAAAACCATTCAATAAGAATAAATGTGTGTGTTCCAGTGTTGTACCTGAACGCGTTCATTGAACGATCGTTCACGAACTATATCATATTTTTAACGAACGTGAACGACTCGTTCAC
>CM035788.1:48892141-48894641 GCA_020466265.1 Siphamia tubifer | reverse complement strand
AACCCCCACCGACATGATGATGCTCAGAGGGACTGGAAATTCAAGCCATACCCCATGATTCCTGTTTTGACTGAACCAGTCTTACGCAACACATACTTTCACACATGTGTGTTTGTGACCTGCTTTTTGTCTCCTGACAGAGGCCCCGTACTGTCAACTGTATTCATCTAAATACATGGGGAGGTGTTTTTTTTACGGCGGCCGAGAAGGCTCACGACAAATGCAAAAGCCACAGCACAGAATGACCAGTATTTTTACCTAAATACTGCAGGTCATGTACAGGAAAAAGGACGTGTATGACCTATGAAAACATGCACATATGCTTCGACCCTACGCAAACATCCACATACATGAAACAATAACAGCTTCTGTTGACTCTCCATCATATGTCAAACATTCGTCATGAATAGTCGAGTGATCGGTCGTTGCACCTTCTGTGACGCACCTACACAGGTTTAGTTTATGTTTCCCACTGAACATCATCAGTTCAATGTATGTTTGCAGCTGTAGCCAATAATAAGAGCTTCTACAGTGGGGCAATGAGCTAGCCCTAATGCTAATGCTAACTGCACAGGAGGACTCTATGACAACTGTTGAATATCCAGGACATAATAACTACCCCAGGGGTCCTCAGTCCTGGTCCTCCAGAGTTACTGTCCTGCATGTTTTAGACGTGTCCCTCTTCCAACACAGCTGACGCTCATCATCAGTCTACTGCAGAGCTGGATGACAGCTTTATCATTTCAATCAGGTGTGTTGGAAGGAGGATCCATCTAAAACAGGGGTGTCAAACTCATTTTAGTTTAGGGGCTACATTCATCTTAATATGATATAAAGTGGGCCAGGCCAGTAAAATAATATAAATAATAAGATAAAAATGTATGAAATATTGTTAACGTCAAAGATTTCTGCGTTTTTGAGTGAAAAAAAGCCAAATTCTCTAATAAAAATGGTCACATCTACAAACTCTACGTGAACGTAACACGAACAAATATGAAGAACCTGTAAATTCTTAAGAAAAATAAGTGTAATGTTGACAATATTTTGCTTTAGTTTGTCATTTATAGACATACATCACAACTTACAGATCACAGTCTACGTACAAATATACACAACATTCAGTAAGAGGTTGAATATTGGTAAAATTCCACAAATATTTCAGGTTATTCACACTTTTTTTTGTAAAAGGCTAGCCTTTTTTTGCACTTTATTTTACACTAAAATAGAAAGGAAAATTACTTTAAGGTTGGTTTCCATTATTTCTAGGTTATTATGATAATATTTTACTAATCTCATCCACTTTATATTGAATTGGCATCAATGATAAATGATTTGAACATCCTTGATTATTTATTATCTTCAGTGTAATATTTCTTGCATTTCACACATTCATCCCAGGGGCCAGACTGGACCCTTTGACGGGCCGCATTTGGCCCCCGGGCCTTATGTTTGACACCTGTGATCTAAAACATGCAGGATAGTAGGTCTGGAGGACCAGGACTGAACACCCCTGAAATACAATATGAACTAGATCCTCTGAGCGCAGACCTGCACCAGTCTGACCAGGTCTGGATCTGGATGTTCGAACTTCTTTATAAACTAGTGTTCTGTGTTCACTAACTATTTATTTTATTGCTCATTAACAATCCCTTAGAGGGTTTAAAAACATTCCCAGAAATCCTGGGTTGTGTTTTTCACATATGTGACCCACCACCAGTAAACCAGGCATAAGTGTGTGTAAATCCAAACAGAGTTATGTGTGTATCTTGGTAGAGTGGAAACTAAGGTTTAAGATGGTGAAAAAATGATGTTTCTATCACAAGTAGAACCAAAGTTATGGTCATTTTAATATCCACATTTGGACATATTTTACAATTTGCATATTTTTAGATATTGTCCGTTAAAGTTTTGGACTGTTTTGGGGTAGGAAGTCCTTAGCAACGCATAATAATTTGTATCCGATTGACACAAATTGTTGACAGATGTTAAAGGACACTCTGATGGACATGTCACAGAAGTTTTATATATTATAATAATAGGACAGAAGTGTGACGTATTATAATCATTTGGCTTACACCATTGGACAGAACATTCAATATAAGCTTTTACCTCGTACCAAACACTTGGGTGTTTACCCACGGAACGGAGATCGGTTTGTTCGGCGAAAAGAGGTGGAAGTCGTCTTTGTCTTTGCTCAGCAATACCTGAACTTTTGTCACCGCTTAAATAATTGACTCAATAAACACCTTTATTGATTGGATTTCAATGTAATGACCACAGGAAGTGAACATAGAGGTGTTAAGGTACCGTTTTTTGATAAGATGTAAACACTAATAACAAATCACCTTCCAGCCTAAATTTGGCTGTAGCTCTGAACGGCTCAGCGCGACTTATGCCTGGTTTGGTGGTGGCGGGTCACATATGTCCATTTCAATATTCGACCACGTATGACGTCACTCTGACGTTATGTGACGTCGCACAACGACCAAATGTCACATGT
>CM035788.1:48877141-48884641 GCA_020466265.1 Siphamia tubifer | reverse complement strand
AAGTACATATATTTATATAAATGTAAAGAGTATAAAGTACAGATATTTATATAAATGTAAAGAGTATAAAGTACATATATTTATATAAATGTAAAGAGTATAAAGTACATATATTTATATAAATGTAAAGAGTATAAAGTACAGATATTTATATAAATGTAAAGAGTATAAAGTACATATATTTATATAAATATAAAGAGTATAAAGTACATATATTTATATAAATGTAAAGAGTATAAAGTATATATATATTTATATAAATATAGGGAGTAAAAGTAAACATTTACCAGAAAAATAAATACTACAGTAAAGTACAGATACCTAAATAATCTGAAGTACAGTAATGAAGTACTTTTCCTCAAATAATATTTCACAGTCCAGTGACATCCAGTCTAATGTAAAAGTTACTAAACCCAGACCTTTGTACCGTCTGTCTGTCTGTCATCATGACTCCTGGATCTGAACAAACAAAGGTTACTTCAACACCAAAAGCACAAACAGGGTTACCCAGAGACAGTTCCAGGGGTGAATGCTCTGTCCCTTTAGGTTGTGTTCTCATACAGATCCTCACACCTGGAACACAATTCACAGCACAATAAACAACTCCCAACATTCCACTCATCTACCTGTAATTCAACATATGTGTGTGTGTGTGTAGTGTGTTCTGTTAGTGTGTGGAACTAACACCAAATGATCTATGGTGGATTACTGTGTAAAGTTTAATACCATTATGATAAACAACAACAAAGATATTAAACTACTGTCATTGTTCTTTCTAATGCTACATCCAGATGAGTTCGATATGGTTTAGTTTTGAGACCGTGTCAAACAGATATTTGTTACGCCCCAGACTAGAGGAACCAGAGCGCAACATAAAGTGGCTCCCCACCTTCTTCCAGCTTCCAAAAATAAAAGGGTCATACACTAAAATTCAATCCAAATACTTTCAATATTTATTATATTAACAAAAAGTGTCAGGGAGGGTGAGGCCAAAACAACAAACAAAAAGGTTCAACAAAAAATCATCTTATCTAATAAACAAAAGAATTACAATCGCTAAACTTCTTAACCAAAAACAGGAGAAAATGGTGAAAACAAAATGGCTTCCCTCCCCTACAGATAAAAGGGATTGAACACCAAAACTAAACAATCAATTCTATCTATCTATCTATCTATCTATCTATCTATCTATCTATCTATCTATCTATCTATCTATCTATCTATCTATCTATCTATCTATCTATCTATCTATCTATCTATCTATCTATCTATCTATCTATCTATCTATCTATCTATCTATCTATTTACACAAATTTCAAAGACTTAAGTCGTCCTCAAAGTGACCCATCTAGCAGCATGGAGAAGGTGAAGAGCCCAGAGCCTCATCAGCTTCCACTTTAAAAAGGTGTCTGCAGCCAATCACCTTCTGTCACCTGGATAACAGGAAATGGGACACACACTCACACACACAAAGTGGAGAGAGGGGGAAACAACTCCACCCTGTGTCCAGGAGGATACACAAAATACATATACAAATGACCAAAGGTCATAACATATTATGTAAAAATGGAAATGTTTCAGTAAAAAAATCTGTGTCAGCATGGTGGCGAAACTCTGCTGAAAATGATGCAATTCCCATGACACACCACTATGAGCGCTGTAAGCCCCTCCCACTGGATAGAAGAGAACAATAGAAGAAGTAGTGCACATGCACCCACAGCCTTTTTACTACCGACGCCACACACACACACACACACACACACACACACACACATCGGACACAAACCACAACAATAACAACAATAACAACACTGCTAACACCCTAACATTAACCCATTCACCACTGTTACTGTCTGTGATGAGAATGAATGCTGCAGGTGTAAAGCTGCTGTTTGTTTCTGTTCATGTGGTCATGATGTGGGTGTGAACACGTTTTACTTGTCCAGATGGGTGCAGCAACGGCACCGTCTCCAGATCTTCCTACTCTGGGACCCGTTTTCCAAAGATATCATTTTTGGGGGGTATCCATGGCACCAGTCCCATTTTGACGAAAGGCCCGTCTGTTAAGAAAGTACGTCGGTTTCACGCAAATTTGTTTCCGTGCAGATGGGCTCTAACTTTACCGCTCTGAGCATTGCCATGCACACTGCCTAACCCTGACGACCGTTTTCATTTTCTCCAATTTTGACCTGAAGCAAGTTGAATAACCCGGAAATGACCTTTGACCTGCAGTGACAAATGTAAACCTACGTCCTATTTGGGGAAACTAAGAGGGTCACCCTAAGCAGAGTCCTGCACGGTTCTGATTTTGACATACCGCAACCACCCGTACCCGTCATGTTTAAACTCGTATCCGACCCGTTTTCCGACGAAAAAAAAATCGCATCCGAACCGACCCGCTATAAATGAACCCGATATCCGACCCGAAAGAAAATGTCAGATAGCCAAACTTAAATACAAACATTTATTGCCACGAATATACTGAACAGTGACATAGCCAAGGCAGAGCCAAATAAAAATGTTGTTAACCTTTTAGCCTATGAACCACAAATTAGACCCGCGATCACCCACGTCCGACCTGAACCGAACTCGTATCCGACACAGCACAACATTTTTCACCCGTTTCGTGAAAATTTGCGGTTCACCCACGGGTCACCCACGGGTACCCGAACCCGTGCAGGACTCTGACCCTAAGACCTGAAGATATGACCACAGAGAACACTGGTGTCATATCAGACCATAATGATCTTCAGTCCAGTCACATGTTCCTGTGGTTGTTAACATTCATTTACTTCAGTTCAAAATTGGATAAAACGAGAAACGGCCGTTATTTGTTTTTTCTATAATTTTGATGTTTATCTCATAAATTGTACTTTTTTATCTCATCATTTTGACTCATCTCATGATTGTGACTTCTTATAGCCCAGTGTGCCTAGTATATGAAAAACCGGAAATGACCTTTGACCTGCAGTGACAAATGTAAACCTAGGTCCTATTTGGGGAAACTAAGAGGGTCACCCTAAGACGTGAAGATATGACCATGGAGAAAATATGTGTCATATCATAATGATCTTCAGTCCAGTCACATGTTTGTTTAGTTATAACATTCATTTCCACTTTATTCAATTTGCTTCAGTTCAAAGTTGGATAAAACGGGAAACGGCCATAATCTGTTTTTTCTATTATTTATTTAAACACAAAAAGGAAAACTGAAAACTGTCCATTATGACTGTGTGGTTTTTCAATTTGGTTTTTGGAAACAACTAATAAAGAAATTACTTGTTGTTTCTTTGTCATATTTTTGGTTTTATTTTGAAAAACGAATGAATAAATGAATGAAACAGATTTTATGGCTATAATCTTTTTTATGTTATTAATATATGTTGTCCTTTTGATACATAAATAAATAAACTTCAAACATATACAGTGTACATCCATAGAATCACAGCCAATAGAAAATAAAAACTTACACAAACATCAAAACTTTTTGGTTCAGTTTGGGCAGAAACTGAACCAGTCGTACAGTCGTTTGTTCTTTCTACTGAAGACGGAACAGATTGTTAGTTTTTAAAAAAAAAATGAGGGTCTGGTATTCATTACCTAACTTTCAACTGTACACCCCAGACTCACCCCCTCCCACCACCACAGAACTGAAACCCAAACCCCCTCCAACCCAGAGCAGCACTGAACCACTTTAACCCCTTCACACCTGAGTTTAAATAAAACTACACCAAAAAATACATGTTAAATTAAGCAGATATAATTAATTTGACTATAACATATATAATAAATAGATTTTTGGGGTATGTTGCATATTTGAGACAGTAGGTGTTAAGAGGTTAAAACTGACTAGTTCTTCAAACATCTATGAACCATGTGAACACTGGACTAATCAGGAAGATCAAATTAACATTAATTAATCCTTTCATATTGAAAGTATGTGAACCTTAATCATATTTTTCCTGAGTGTTTTATTCCTCTTTAGGCATGAAAAAAAAGCAATGGAATTTTTTATGACCCTATTTTTCACTCAGCTGGACATCATACTTTTAATTTTAGAAGCAAAGAAATATTTACTGATAAACAAGAAAAAACTGATTTAATATTTAATGCTGATAATCTGATGTTTTCTCATATTTTAATATAGTACCTGCATGGATATATATATATATATATATATATATATATATATATATATATATATATATATATATATACACAGTATATATCAGTGTTGGGAAAGTTGACCTTAATTAGGAACTAGTTCATAGTTCAGTTCCAGTTAGTCAATATGAATTAGTTCAGTTCATCGTTCATTCTTCCTAATTATCAACCAGAAGTTCATGGATCCCAAAATTAACGTTTTCGTTCTTTTTTTTGTGTTATTATTGTAAACTTATTATTAACCGTAGTCAGGAAATCAGGGGAAAATGTCGTCCTCCTGCCAGGGTTAACTTCCCTCTGCAGGTTCTTAGAACACAAGGAGTGGTTTCACTGAGTTTCGTTTTCAATGTTTATTTACAAGAACAGGACAACACCTGCTCCGGTCACCGGTCACACTCTGTACATTTAACTCTTTTTCTCTGCACCCCTCTCTCTCTCTCTCTAATATTGTGTTTTGATCCCATTTTATTCCTTATAGGACTCGATAATTACAACGTGATAAGAACTAAATGTGAACTACATAAGAGCACAGTTCAATAAATGCCAGAATAACCGCGTTCACAACTTCCCGTCCATTTGGCAAAAGTGAACGAGTCGTTCACGTTCGTCAAAAATATGATATAGTTCGTGAACGATCGTTCAATGAACTTGTTCAGGTACAACACTGTGTATATATATATATATATATATATATATATATATATATATATATATATATATAAAATCCTAATGTCAAGTGTTTCCTGGCACAACAACCCCCCCCTCCTCCCTCACACACACTTGCCCTCTCTCTTATCATTATGAAAACAGACTTTTTGTGACTGTGACCACCTCGCACCTTTGCTGTGAATGTCATGGAAATTGGTTCAGTAGGTTTTATGTAAACTTGCTAATAAACAAAAACAGGCTCAGATGCACTACCCCTCTGCCCTTGGGGGGGTAATAAATAAGAGGCAGTCCTTATAGGCTCTGCTGTGTGTGTGTGTGTGTGTGTGTGTGTGTGTGTGTGTGTGTGTGTGTGTGTGTGTGTGTGTGTGTGTGTGTGTGTGTGTGTGTGTGTTCTTATCTTCATGGGGACATTGATATGTTTCCACAGCAAAAAAAATGAACAAAACAACAAACAACAAAACAATTAGTCACATGAACAACGTAAGACAAATGGAACAAAATTGAAGGTTTTTTTTTTAAAGCGAGAAAGAAACAAATGGATGAAAAAAAGATGAACAGCAATGACCAAAGTCATCAATAAAATGAACAAAAATGAATAATAAACCAACAAAATGTTAGTAACGTGAATAAAGTGAGACACAAACGGAACAAAATTAAAGAAAAAATCATGTAGAAAAAATAAATAAAATGAATAACAAAATGAACTAATAAATATTTACAAAATTATAAATAACATGTAAAAAAAATTACTAAATATTCACAAAAAATTAAAAAACAGAACTTGTATTGAAATTAGGTCCCAACAGTTCATTTTAATTTCCTTTTGACACTTGTTCCATGAACAAAACTGTTAAAACACAGTAAAAAAAAACTAAACAAATGAGAACAATTGAATTTATCTGAATATTTAAACTAAAGCATCCATTCACAGGAGGCATCAGTTAATAATCAGCTCCTCATCATCATCTCTGCAGAAGACTGATAATAAATGGAATGGTTTCCATGGTGATGGAAGAGGGAAACGTTTGAAACAGGGGTGTCCAACCCTGGTCCTCGAGGGTCACTGTCCTTCATGTCTCAGATGTCTCCCTCTTTCATCACACCTGATGGTCATTATCAGTCTTCTGCAGCATTTGAATCAGGTGTGTTAGAGGAGGGGTACATCGAAAACACGCAGCACAGCGGCCCTCCAGGACTGGAGTTTGACACCCATGGTCTAATTCAAAGACCAGATATTTTGGTCAGGCTACAGTTGGGTTAACCCTTTAACACCTGAGACTTTAACAGTTCTAGTCAAAGTGAATAAAATAAGTAACAAATTGGACAATAACAGCCAAAAATGTCTAATAAACCAACAAAATAATAAGTAACATGAAAAAATAAGACACAAAAGTGAAGAAAAATAATAAATGTAGAAATATAAAACAAAATAAGGAACAAAATTAACCAAAATTAATAAATATTTACAAAATAATAACTTAACTTAGCTAAAATAAACTCAAATTAAATATAAATAAATAAATAAATAAATAAATAAAATTGTAATTTAGTTCCAGTAGTTTAAGTTTTGGCTTTTTCTTTTTTATAAATCAGTCGCTTTTTGACACCTGTTCATCTCCACATATCAGATCCATGAACAAAACTCAGTAAAATCACAGTAAAAAACTTTTTTTAATGAATATTGAAACTAAACCATCCTTTCACAACATGTCATCACTGACACATCAGAGGTTAAAGGGTTAATGAGAATTTACCCAGAAAATGTATAAACAGGGAAAAAAAAACATTTTAAAACTACCCAGTGTGAAAGAAAAAAGACAAAAAATAATAATAATATATATAATTTATTTCTTATTTACCCACTAAAACCTCAGGGCCATTGAGTTTTTATTTTAGTTTCATGAATAAAAGGGTTAATGCAAGTGTCCAATAACATGTTTCCACCACCGTATGTTTGTCCACATGGTGAACACCTTATCAATAACAAGTACCTTCTACACACCATGTCCATTTGTTCCATGTTCAGGTCAGGATCATTTTAAAGGAACATGTTCTGATCAATGTTCAATGAACTGTGTCCTGATTTAACCTTTAAAGGAGGTTGGACTTTATACTGAGTACACACATTCAGGGCTGGTGAGTGTGTGTGTGGGTGTGTGTGGGGGGGGGCTAGGCCCTGTTGACCTCTGCTGACCCCTGTGATTGACTGTTGACATAGGAACTGGGTTTAAGTCTGTTCAAGTCACACCAGACAGCAGAGGAACACAAGCCGCCTGATTGGTTCATTTAACAGACGCACTAAAACCTGACCATATATAAGAGGAAGCCCCTCCCACTGGGCAGATGCCCCTCCCACTAGGCAGATGCCCCTCCCACTGGGCAGCCTAAGAGTGTTCTACGTCTATGTCCAACATTGTCAGGTCAGAAAAAGGTTCCACATTCAGTCCAATATGATCTGAACCAGACCAAAAAAAAAGAACAGGATCAGCTGTAAATAACACATAAATACTTCTGGAACAAAACTAATGAAATGTTCCCACATGTGTTAGTGGTAAAGAAAACTCATGTCTTAAATGATGGTTGGATCAAGTTTCCAAGATAAGTCTGGACTCAAACCGTGAAATTTTACTTTAAATTTTTCTGAATTTTTTGGCAATTGTTAATTTT